>NNCF01131697.1:25013-60278 GCA_002313205.1 Laupala kohalensis | reverse complement strand
ATTTACATTTACATTTGTCGTCTTAGCTATTGTGGTAGTCGGTGTATCGCGTAGTTGAATGGCTTTCTGCCCTGTCCCGAAGCCAATCGATATGTTGCCAGAGGAAAATAAACAATGATAGGACAAGTTGCTGTGATAGACTCATGACATGCCGTGGATGCACGAGACATACCACTACCACAAATAGGTAATCTTGATACCTCTGCTCTAGAGCGTTGTAAAATACAACTTTTCGTTAGCGTTCGTCCTTGACCCAGTAGAGTATTACGTTTCTGTAGTATAATGAAGTAGGGAAACAAAGCTGTGCAAATGCCGGCTAACATATTCACTTAATTCTTTGCTTAACCATCCTCTCCAAAGCTCCGTAATAGTTACATAACAAACGTTGAAAGCATGCGTGAATGTTGAAAACATTTTAGTTCAAACAAATGAACCGCTAGTGGCTAATGGGAACAATTATTTTTTCCATATTTACTGCTTTTCATAACTTAATTGTTATAGCTATGGGATACGCGTCTGCTTCCTAACACTGACATTCTATGCACGTGACGTATCTACATCTTGTTTTTAGACTCAAAATATCCTCCAGAAATACTTGCCCCCATTATTTTTCCCCTGATAAATACACCGACAGTGGTGGTGTAGAGATAGAGTCCACCGTATGACAGCTGAAAATCGCGGGTTCAAACATTGCTCGGCCGAACTGAGTGAGGTTGCCTGCCGGAGTTTTCCTCACCCACTCCAGACTAATGTCGGTTCAATACCGGCGGTTCCCCGGCTACCCAACATTTTTCCTTCCCAAGGCACGGTTAGGTGGAAGAGCAGACCTGAACCTCGCCAGAAGACAAATAAATAAAGGAATAAAATATGGTTTTCATTTTATGTTGGTTCTATATTCATTCATAACCTCAAATAGGCTTAATTTTTTTAACCGTTGTGGGAGTCTCATAAGTGTTTCAAATTTTAAATGTTCATTCTTTCTCCAGATTTTCATGTTGGCATAGAGGAAATGGTATTTCCTGACACGCGAGTCAAGGTTGGAGAATGTTTCTTTCACACTTGTGTAACTAAAATCGTTGGAGTTAAAGTGGCTTCAAAAAATAAAACCACCAAAATACCGTTGGCTTCACCCGACCGCACAATCAGCTGCAAGGCTTCTCATTTCCTGTAACCTTGGCTGCGCTACGTTTTGTCCTTGCCCTTGTGTTGGGTGCTCCTATGCTGATCCCCGAAAGAGAACTCTTGGAAGTTGGAGGTCCACAAAACACTGCCAATAGCCACTTTCTTGTCGAATATACTCGGGTATGGAATATTGTAGAATCCTCGTGATATGCGTAATGAAAGTTCCAAGCTCATCGGCCAGGACTCAAGTGTGTACATTTGTACGAGGACAGAAAACTATCACAATGCTTATTTTAATATATTATAAGTGTTTTTTATTGTTGTATTTGTAAATGGGAAATGTGGCGTGCTATTCAAGCTTATCTACAAGGAGCGATAGGAGTTAGGAGTTGGGTGGTAGGCTATTGTTAGTAGGCGAGTCGCTTAGCAGGGTTTACCAACAACTTGGCCCACGTGGAGGGGTTATTAGAAGTAAGTAGTAATAGAGTTATTGATACTAGGAGGAGCTGGATAGAGGAAGGATGGTTTGCTTTTCAGTAGTCACAGCTATATGAACTGGGACATTAATGTGAAAAGCCACAAATTTTCTGGACCCATCAGGAATCGAATCCGGAATGACTTGGTGATGAGAGACAACACTACCACCTGAGCCACAGGTGGAGCTTAAGTGTTTTTCTTTTTATATCACAGTTGGGAAATGAGGGGCACAATGAAACAAAATATAAACTCTGAAAAAATCTTTAGTTTTTCAACTAAAAAAAGATAGTAAGATATCGAATAATAATTAATTTCCTTATAATGCACGCATTATTAAAAATATTAGAAATAAGAGAACTGTACTGTATAATAAACAAAAATTGTGTAGTGATTCAGTGTGTCCCACGTTTGGAATTCGGTGAAAAGGTTTATTTTTTTAATAGGATACAGCGAAGTACTTAAGCTACAATAAAATTGTAGCTTTTACTACAATAAAATTGAATCCTAAGAAAAGGATACACACTGTGAAAACTTGTATAAAAATGAATCGCAAGAAAAAGAAATTTACTCGTACAGTGAAAAAAATCATATTTGAATACACCGTAAAAATTAATACAGTTGAAATCAAAGTGTACAAAATAAAGTTTGCCTCATTGCTTGGGTTAACATTTGAGGAAGAATAAGACATATTCAAAAATGTTAAATGAAGGATATATGAATAAAAAATAAGAATGCTGATATAATATCTCTCTTGTCATGGATTCATTCCACACTTCATCCTTCCTTTTATAGTCTTATGAAAAATGATGAGACTAGCGACAATGTACAAATGGTGTATGGAGAGAGTACTATAGTCGGAACATGAGTTAAAGAGTTGTTTTTCTTTTTTGTACCTCCAAAGTTTCTTAATTGTTTCTTCATCCAATTACTTTATGTTTTTGTTTACTAAATAATTGTTATTAATATAAATAAAATGGTTATAAATCTCCTTTGTTGTAAATATAAAATTATTATAAATATTATAAATTTTTCTCTCTGTTCATGTACTGCTGCATGCAAAGCCCTATCTTAATGTTGTATGCATTGTCCGATATTTTCTTGCCTTGGGAGCAGGTTCTTTTAAGCACGGTAATAAATTTTTGAATTTAAGAATTCAGATAGTGTATAAATAGAAATATAACACTTTCAAGATCCTGCAACAAACAGAATATTTTACAGGTTCACACAAACTTTTAACATCAAATATCTCTGAAGTTGGAGTGAGTTAGGGAATTCTTGCACCGACCTCTTCAATTGTAAACTCGCATTTTATCACGGGACTACGTAATGTGATTTGTATAATTTCCATTAAATGGAACACTAAGTTCTTATATAATAAAATTCCGAAAAAATAACATTTGACATGTATGTTCAAGATGTTTGCAATTCAGGTGACTCCGATTTCTGGTAGCATAAGGGAATCATGTAAAACTAGTTTGACAAATAAGTTAAATCGGGTATGGCACATTTCAAGCACGACCCTTTCTGAAGGTTTTACGGTGAAATATTCATGGTATGCAAATAAAATGGTTACCAATTTGAACATTGAAAACGTGCGAAAGGTTAAGAGATACGAGACACGTAAAAGTTAAAACTTGGCGTAATGGTCTGAAACTATCCCGCTAGAAGAAATCGACTACAATCCAATGCTTTCCTCATCTGAAAGATTCCCAGAAAAATAACTGGTTCTAAATTTCCACGTCTTTGGTGCCCACATTTTTAAAAATATACAAGTGGGTGGCGAGTAGAATTCAGCGCTATCTGGAAAAGAGAACAAATGTCTTCATAACAGACTATTTGGTTTCCGTAAGAAAAATACGGGACAAGCAATAGAAAGGTTGCTCACGGATATCACAAATAGAGATACGCGATGTTGCATTTGCATTTTCTTCGACATAGAAGGTGCATTTGATAATGCAAATTGGAATGTATTATTTCAGACTAAGCTAAAAATGAATATGCCACAATATTTATGTAATACATTTAAGTCATATTTCACAGATAGAAGTGCTGTGTGGTTACCCACAGGGCCTATCATATGGAACATAGTGATGAATAATATTTTGGAAGTTTAGATGCGGAAGTAGTGAATTTCGTGGCGTATATTGAAATCCTAACTGTGGTTGTAAATAGGAATTCAAGAAGGGAATTAGAGGAAGAGGATTAAAAATGAATTAGGAAATTGGAAACAATTACTCAAGGATTAAAATTAAGACTATCATCAGAAAAAATCAAAATTATGTGGTTTCGAAATGCAAAGGAATAGAAGAGAAATATATGGAGATAAAATTCAGTTAGTGAGAATTTATAGATATTTAGATGTGATTCTAGATGACAAATTACTTTTCATTGATCATATTGAACATGCAGTTAACAAGGCAAAAAATTATATTACGGATTACTATGTGTTGGGATTTCAAAATTCAATATAGAAAATAAAGAAGTCATTATTCTCTAAAAAGTAGCTATACGCCCCATGCTAACTTATGGATGCGAAGAAACATAGGGTCATCATGTTGTTTATCAAACGGTGGATAACATGCTTCTTCAGGTGCAACGGATTTGTCTTCTGAAAATGGGTGGATGTTACAGGAATGTCTCAACGGAGGCTTTAGAGGTGATCATGGGATCCTACCAATAGATCTATACATACAAAAGGTAAGGTACCGTAGAATTTTGCAAAAGGAAGAATTATAGTCAATGGGGAACTATACACTCGTGGAAACAAAAACGTACGGGAAAGACTAGTAAAACAACAGTTAATTGGTTGGCAAACTTATTGGGATGAGTCATCAAAATGGTGACTAACATATTGTTACATACCAGAAGTTAATTTCAGAGAAAACAAAAAATATTTTAATTTAAATAATCCGACAATATAATTTTTGACGTAATAAGGAAATTTCAAGAAGTATCTTCAGAAGAAATGTATGTAAGAGATGTTGCAACTGTCTTTCGTGGTGTAGGAGAAGAGAATACAGAACATTTGCTATGGGAGTGCCAGTTTTACGGAGGAGAGAGCACAGTTTATGGACAAATTAAAGAGAGAAGGCAAACTGGTGGTGACAACTATGAGTGAACATTTGAAGAATATGACCATGTATGACATTTTTAGAGATTATGTTACAAAACTCGTAAAAATTCCAGACATAATTAAGAAAGGAAATGACGAGAGATAAATAATAGTAGAGCATCTGCCTTCCCGTAGCAGGGATGGGAGTAGGAGAGAAAAATCGCTACATAAATGACGCAGAGCCAAATTACGACATATGGTGCCTTGACAAAGTCGCATATAAGATTGTTAAATTTGATTGTTTAGCAGACATAATGTATTTATATGCAAGTAAGAAATGTATTATCTATTGTGAAATAAAATAATTGAATAATTAATTTAATAATTGGTTCTAAATTGTTTGCTTGTATAAAACTAGAAAGGATATAAATATATTGAATGTTCTTTCTCAAATATCCATTGAAATAGTCGTGAAAAACGTATGAATATAGTATTAATTTTTGGGAAATATTTTGTATTATCATTAGGAGTAAAGAAAAGTGGGTCCCTTGTACCTTCTGGAGATTTGACCAACCACTAAATAGCCCTTCGGAATCCACCAGTTGGTCGCCATCGCTAGGTTGGGAATCGTTTTCGCTGTTGAAATCCAGGAAGTTTCCTTTTCGTCCAAGACCTTAGCCTTCAGCGTCTGTATTGATGCTGCAGAGAGAACGGTATATTTGTCGTTTTGATGATTCGCCAAGAGGAAAAGCGCATGTAGTCTGCAGGCCAGTCGCGTAGTCAATGCCAGCTGGGCACCGCAGGTCGCCGACTTCTGACCCCAACCTGCCTCAGCCATTGTATGGGTCCCTCAGGAGATGGAGAAAATTTTGCGTGCGTTTCTGTAAAGACTCGGGAGTCGGGACTGCTTTGTTCACTGACGTTTTGATCTTTCGATTATTCTTGTAATAGGTGGGGAAATTAATGCAATCGTCCATGAAAACAAATCTACATCTCCTCAGTTCTGTGCGAATTGGATTCAGAAGAAACTATTCTCAAAGTTTTACTCTGGCATTCACAGTTCTACTGGATTCCCTCAGTACTAGTGGTATAGCAAAACAAAAATGCTACCCTCCAATAAGAGCTATATCGAAACAAAATAATATTTCTGGCTATGAGAAAAAGGGAATACTTCATTCCGCGTTTCAACTGTTCTTTTAATAATAATTAGACTGATTACAACTTAATAATTGCATGGATTTTTTCCTTCATTGTTCTACGTACTTGAAAATAGTTTTTTCTCACAATCCAATTATTAATACCATACAATTATTCCAAATTAATATCACGAGGCTCTTATGTTTTATATGCAGCGATTTGCCAAAATGATAGCTATGTATATTATTCTCAATAAAATGAAAATTATTCGCTCTGCAACATGTTTTGTCTGTTGTAAGCAATGTGTTGGCTTAGTCAAAATGATCTGGCAGTAATAATTTTTGGTGTTTACAGAACAATACCTTTTGACGCTTTTTTTTAAAGAATCGGATTAAAACATTCACGGACCAAACACTTAAAATATGCAGAACACTGTGGCGATCGAACGTAATCTATCTCTGAGGTTTAAGTGTATACATATAAGATTTTGAAATCGGTTGTTATTGTAAGTGCCTATTTTTTCGAAGATAATTCACTGTCTTTTACTGTAATTTATCTTTGACTGAAAATCAATGTCTCCATTGTCCTCCAAACTGTCAAGTTTGTAACTGCTTTTTTGACAATAAATTTATAATTTTACCATAAATTTTCAATGTAAAACTCCAATGTCATCTCACTGATAAACAAAGGCTGGCGAAATCCACGTGAATCCGCTTTTCTTCCTTCGATGTGAAATACGCGTAACTCAATAACTACATACTATCGGATTTTTTATTATACACCCCTGATTTCTAATAGCTGCGGAAGGTACAAAAAACGCGGATAAACACAGTTACCACCATTGGATTTGTCATTTTGTTGTGCATATACGCAAATGAAAAATTTCTTTTTGCTAATTAATATTAATTTTTTACAACCTGAAATGTTTCAAAAAGCGTGATATTTTTGGGGTTTTTGCCGATACGTCGACTTCATTATTTTTTTATAAAATAAGCTAAAAGTGACGAAAATAATTCTTATTCAGCAAATGATCACTGTTGTATTTGTGACAACATTTATTAATTTCAAGCATCTACATTCAAAATGTAATGAGTTATTAATTGTTTTCGTAAACACTACTAAAGACCACTAGACACATTATTAAAAAATAAAATTTATACTATCGCAGTCAGCAGAATGCCATGATCACGTTACAAGTAAATGTAAACGTTTAAAACTATTTGTGTACCCTCCAGCAAGTGATAAATAAAACCATGTTTTCAATTAGCGAGCAGCGATGGATTTCAGTCACGCACTTTGTTGCCGCGCGTATCACTCCACTGACTGGTAAAGTTTTGTCAGCTGTGAGTCGATTCTGTTGACTGAATACGGCATTGGCAACAACTCACGTGTCTAAAATGCACCGCTGTCTGAATATTCAAAACATGGTTTTATTTATCAATTGATGGAGGCTGAGTAAATAGTTGTAAACGTTTAAATTCAATTGTAATGTGATTATGGCATTCTGCTGACTGCGACAGAATAAATTTTATTTCTTAATAATGTGTCTTGTCGTTTTTAGCAGAGTCTTCGAAACAAATTAATAAATTTTTTACTTGTGTATGTGCAAAATAAAATTACAAATCCAATAGTGGTAACTGTGTTTTTCTGCGATTTTTGTTGTACTCTCCACAGCTATTAGAAGTCAGGGGTTATATAATGAAAACACCCGATTGTAGTGTAAGGAACAGCTTCGACATTCATCGCCTCATACTGCACCACAACTTTTACTTCTCTGTGAAGCACCGTGTTATGTGGCGCGTGTTTATAACTAAGGTTACCAGGTGTCCACATTTAATTCGGACTGGCCTGAATTCAATATTGTTGGCAGATGAAGCGCTAAAATTTCTAGATTTCTACTTATTTAGTGTCTTTAATAAGCAGGTTAAGATTTATTAGACGACCCCGTCTAGTTCTCGAAATGAGGGTGAAAGACAATTTTCAGTTCTAAAGAAAATTTCTTTTCCACAAAAGGAGATGACAGATCAAAATTATTTATGGCTTCTTTCTTTTCTTGATTCTTTGACTATCGCATGTTATAAAATTATAACCAAGTTTGAAGTGCATGAGGGTTAGAAGATGGGATTCATTAATAACACTATATGGTCAAGATGAAATTTGTTTCTAGATGGATCTATGTAATTGCTCTTATCACACCAAAATACATGGGAGCAAAGAAAGCGGAGATATTATAAATTGCCGTTTTAATTATATTTTGTGGCCTATTAAAAACAAAAAAATATTGTTCCGTATCGATTAATTTTGATTGAGTGAAAGACCGCAACTCTGGAATAGTTATTAATTTGATAAAAATTTCGAACCTGTAAAAAGTCTCGAAGAGGTGAACCTTTGTTTACACATCTAAATTAGAATGCTGTGTTACTTCTGCTATCAAATGCTTTGATATTTTCTGGGGAAAATATTTTGATATTTTTATGTATTAACTTGCTTTTTAATTCTGTTTCATCTACAGTAACATTTAGTCATTTTTGGTCAAGTATTCCTGAAATTATCTTGTGAAAATAGGTTCTCCTAGGCTTTGTTTGTTACAATGTAAAGATATCTTCGAACGAATTTCGAACATCCAACATATTCATACATACGTGCAGTCGGGAAACTGAAGAATTGACGTAAACACTGAGGAATGAGAACAGGATTCTACACTTATTTGCTCCAAAACACTATACTGGTTTTAAAGAGTGCGAGACTTGATTAATTTATTCTTAACTTAGGAGTCGTTTTCAAATTGAGAGATTATTCCATTCTCCGTCTAATTGAGTAAAAATTGAGGCCCCGATAAATTTGAAAATAGGTAGTAATGAACGATAAAAACTATGTTTAAAAGACTCAATCACCGTTTTTTTACTAAAAGCGCAGTGTTTTCTCATAAAAATAATACCTTATATATAAATTGCAAAAAATCTCATATTATAAAGTCATGAGCTGCTGCCAAGACAAAAATGGATGGAATTTAAACACCTTTCTTTGTGGAAGTTGAATTTGTTTTGCGTATAAGTTAATATATATTTTAAACAATTAAATAGTAGACGTAAAATTCCTCGTCTTGAGTTTTAAGAACTTTAAGGAGAAAACTAATATAGAATCCATTTCTAATATGTACGTTCAATTCGTGTCTCAGATGATTCATGAATTCGTGTGTTCTGTGACAATGATCGTAAATTCCCACTAATTACGTACTATTGGACCTCGGGATGCACAGTACCCATTTTTGGCAACATCTCCCTCTGTTGAAAAAGAAGTGTCCGCACTAAGTCAACTGTGTTAATGGTTGAGTGATTCACTCACTTTCACTCGTCGACGAAATTATGAGGCATATGCAGGCGACGTGGACTCGCTATGTAGGCGCTTTGAATTCGTCTCAGATAAAACTCCTCGACTTCTTTTGACCAAATCAAAAACTTGCGCTGAATACTGATGACAACCACAAACCTTGGGAAATCTATTTTCAGGGCAGCCAATCGTTTTTTATTTGGTTAATGAGATCTTTATTGGCGAATTTTCTGTTTCCTTGGTAAAATCCGAACCAGAAGATGGGGAGAGCACGGTAGGTCCAGTTACCTGCCAAATTTTTTATAGGTTGTAATGCCAGTAGTTTGCTCAACATGAAATATTGTTATGTACATGAATTAAGCAATGGGACAAAATTAAAATACTTCGAGGACAAATAAACTGCAAGTAAATATCAATAACATTTTTGCGAGAGTCTGGACCCCTTTCAAAATAAATTTGTCTGCAGACTTCATGTGTATTCATCTTCCACAATTCTCCACAGAAAATAGACTAGTATTTGTTTGTTGGGCCTTCATAAACACTGCGTCGTACCTAATCGTAATTCGAAACGTAATCTGATATCTGAATCCGGTAGGAAAATCTGCATGTATTTAATTGTCTTCAGCTTGCACAGTGACTTGCAGTCTGCAGACTTGACACGGCTTGATGACCCGTTGTCTTGCATCATCGCTCGCTCCACCGTCTCGACTGCTCACAGAATAGTGCCAATCACGCGATAGACGTTAGAATTAATAAATGCCTTTAAATGGCAGTATCCTCCTTTCGAAATCTTCACCCATGTCGTACTCAAAATATCGTCATTTACGATCTGGAGTGGAAAGTTCTGAAAATTTCTTTTAGCATATCGTTAAGAATTGTCTTATGGGAGTAACACCATAAATTTCTCTGACGTGAATTATTACTTATAACTTTCACTGCTCTAAAAGTATCGAATACGCAAAGCACGAAATTAAATTGACCGATGAGTTGTCGTAATAGTAAAATCGTCGCGTACCCTCAAAGAGCAGACCTGAATAAACATGCTGAACAGTATATTTCAATATTGCGTAATTATTGTTGGTTTCATTTATGTCATTATTTTTGTGTAACATAAGAATGAGACTTTCATTTTATTATCGAACCTACTTAATTAGTTTATGGTGAGCTGCACACGTTTAGTTTCAGATTTATTGAGTTCTTTTAATGTTTATTACATTTTCAATTACGATCTCTGTGAATTTGTCTCGGAAGGACCGTAAAAACTGGAATGGCTGGTTGAGCTCGCTGTAGATCCATCTGATTTTGAGAAATGTCGTTGCCTTTCTCGCAGCCACCAAGCTATAGAGATGTCGTCTCCCATGAGTTTAAATCTCGTGATAAATTGCTTATGGAAGTATGTCACCACCAACATAAATAAATATTTAAAATTTGTTTAAACACATATTTTAGAATTCAATAACTGGAAATAAAAGAAACACATGCAGTGAAACACTATGTCGATTCAATGTAGATGAAATACACCCTCTTCAGCAATTATTGAACGGAACAAAAATAGTTATAACATAAAATGACATAACACCTAATTTTATTTCATGTGTAGAAAAACAACTCTTATCTGCTTCTAAATCTTTTATCTTGAATCTTCTTGAGCGTGCTGAGAATGGAGAAGTCAAATACAAATTGTATACCTTTTCTTTTTCTTACAGAGTTTACAGTTGCTTTATTATTAATCTTCTTCCGGCCGTCAATAAAACTCACGTGGGACACGGCATTCACCATTGCTTGAGATCTGTTGATCTGTGAGTACGACATCAAAGCGGCACATAGCCGAGTCAGCGGTCGGTCCAGCAGGGTAAGAGCAAGGACGCATAAACATTTCATGCCGTGTCGTGGAATGAAGTAGCATTGTCTGGTGCAGCGTTCCAACGGTACGTGAGACACCGTAGTCAGGTGCGCACTGTCCGGAGATGCACAGAGGAGCTCCCACAGACTACCAACTATGTACATCAGGTGCGGTCTATGCGCACGATCCAACGCCATCACTCCTCGCAACCGTTCCAATCAACCAGCCCCTAACCCAATGAACGCACCCGCTGTATGCCTCTCCCGAACTACTTTTTCGATGGTTCTCGTTCGAGAACCATCCACCGTGACGCGCGTCTACACGTCATTGTACTTAGCGCGCAAGAGTGTGCAGCCCGCAGCTACGACACCAAAACTCAACTTACTTTCATTACATCTAGAACTCTTATGAAAGATATGATGTGATGCGATTTGTGTGGTCGCACATTTAGTTTAAAGCTGTGTGGGGCGGGTTCTCAGCTTCTTTGAGATAGTGAGCACAATGCAAGTTTATTATCAAGTACGCGAGTATAAAAACAAGTAGTTAAAACGCATTTTACCAAAAAACATTATCGTAGCTATATGAGATCTTAGAGAGTGAATGTTTCTCAGAATGTTAGTTACGTTCAAGGAGAAGTAGCTTGCAGCTGCACGAACACATTCTTGCATATGTGAATAAATTAATCGACATCGTGTTTTGTTATTGTTGTGTTTTTATAACTGGAAAAGGTTTTTCTCAATCGTCCCGAACCTAGCCAAACATTTGAGGGAAACACTAATTGTGGAACGCAGTATCTGTAATATTTTGCTATCTTCAGACCCCGAGTTTTTGCTCTCCGAAGATCATCGAACGTTATTGAAATAACGTGATGGTGTTCCATGTTGAGCACACGTGCTCTACAGAATTCCAACAAAGGAAAGAATTTCGTATTTGAAAATATGATTTTTTTTCAATTTATTATCAAAAGAGGCAAATTGCGTGAGCTATATGTGTTGATTTGTATAGTTTTTTTATTCTGTACATTTATCAACGTTTGATTTATGGTTCATGAAATAATGTGTGTATCTCCGTGAAACACACACTAATCCTTCGTTAAGGAAACAATGTTTTTATAAATATTGGTTTAATCGTCATCATTTAGTTTACAAGATACAAGACCACATTTCTCTATTCCCCACTTACACACTCCCCTCCAAAATAGCATGCAACTAATATCTACTGAATTTAACATGTTTCATAACCACTGGTTTTATCATTTTAACAGAATGAGTCTGTTAGAAAACCTACGAGAGTTTATGATCCTCCAGCATAGCTCATTTAACAAGTATTATTACAGTACATTCTCTCAGTTCTCCTTCACACTATACATATCCATTATTACAATCACAATTACCACAAGAGTCTTTGGCGTAATGTTTATCACTTGGAGAACACGTCAGGCGCACGCAATAGCGCGAGCCAGGGACTACGAGTGTATGGCCCACTTACGAATTACCTTATAAGTTATGAGGAATTCAGCAACAAAACGCCGTGGGATGTAATTCAGAGTAGGGTCCCCCCATTCTTTGTCTCGTTGCTCTGGCACCGATTGCGCCGCGAGCCTCCCAAATTAGCCGCTGCGACCCTGCCGATTCGAATCCCGTTTATGGCATTTAAAATTGGCCGGAACCATCTTCAACGAAGCTTGATGAATACGCGAGTATCTCACTCGATTCAGAATGGCAGTATTCGCCACTCAAAGTAGATTCAGAATGTAAATCATTCATTAATTACTGAGTTGATTGATTTGTTATCAACGTTAATTACAACTCATAGTCACGACAATATTCTCGAATAAGCCAATGCTTTACTGACCGTGCACCGCAAATTTTCAAAATTAAACTGAGTCTCAACTCCGAAACTAACGCTCGAAAGAAAACTCGTATAAACAATGTAACGTCATTGTCTACTAATCCTCTCCAAAATATCATCTCCAGAATCATATTAAAATCCTCTCTAAAAATTCTGCTCCTCTCTTAAGTAATATGCTCCCCACCTTACCTACCGAGCTACGCAACTAGTGTCCTCCCAAAAATGACGTCAGTACTTTTTATTAACCAATTACTAACACTTTTCCACTCACTTGACTTTCGTCCAATTGGTTACCTTTCTGTGACGTCAGTTATTTTTACCCACCAATGGCTGACCTTGGTATAATTGCAAAACGCGAGCAGGGTGGTCTGTTATTTTTTTGAAAGTTAACATCAAGTCGAATATCAACACATTTGTGTCGCCCTTTATTCACTCTGCCAGACGACGGCAAAAGTCCTTAAGTCCTTCATCAATGTCTACGCCGCACGCCTGTGCGGTCGCCATTCCTTTCCCCTCTTTTTTTCTACCTGGTTTAGGTTTTAAAATCCATACCTTTCATTCCCAAAATCTTCTAAGTTTGTCTCCTTACTGCGAGAATGTTTCTTTACAAAAGGCCTATTATTCCCGTCTTCTTAATTCTATGAAACAGCTTCATTGTATTTCTCACAAGGGTTTTCAAAATATGTCCCCCACTTATTCTCTTGCGTCTCGCAACATACCACCATTTCCTAAAGACAGTTATTTTGGTCGTCTCTCCGAACCGATGAAGTTAAGATTTCTTGTATCCCCTCCTCCCTTCAAATAAATTTTATAACTGGCTTTCATTTTTCAACACACTCCAATTTTTAGGACAGTTAATTTTGCGTCTCTTCAAACTTAAGAAATTACGATTTCTCCCTAACACGGTAACATCACACCTCAAGCCCTGATGCGATGTTAGTATTTTTTGATAGAAGCGGGTTCCACTTAAATACCACAATCCCTGTGGTAGTTTTCGTCGCTGCCACCAGCTCGGTTTCCCCAACAATCAAACACACGTGTAATAACAATAAATAATGATTTAATACAAATTAACTAGAAATCTGAATTTACAACAGAGACAAACTCCCAAAATCATTAATACATCTAATAATCTGTTATTATACAAGTAATGCTATCGGAAAGCATTAATTACACTTGGTTAAATTTAGTTGAAGACAACTAAATTGTAAAAACCCTCAGGTTATCTGAACCTTCAAAATTATAAGTTGTTTTCCCCAACAACTAACTGATACAAGTTACGACACTCGCAACTAGTAATGACTTTATTAAGACTACCTCAGCAGCCTAACGAACATCTGGTCTCCGCGACCTAGTCTTAGCTAAGTCACATCTCAGTGCTGGCGAACCTCTACTCCCCCGTAAAGAGTCAAAAGTCTCTGAGGATCTTCACTCCTCCCAATATATACAGTATAAGAAGTCACGTGATCAGCAAATAACCACGCCTTCGCCACCACCGTGCAAACACTCCTTTTGGGTCACCCCTTCGGCTTCTAGGAACGCAGAGACTGCGCCGTAAGGACGAACCGCCATGGGCGTCACCTAGCCGCTCGCAAGCACCTTTTTCAGAGTGTTCTATATTCGGCAACGTACATTCATTACTTCGTAGAATTCTTCTTTTCTTTAGGTACACCTAAATTCCAGTGAACATCACTGGGTCAACGTCGCAAGCCGCATTCTCCGAATACACTTGTACATTCCTTAAAAGTGAAAGGTAGATGTTCAAACAATACCTCAATAACTGAAGAGGCTTAGGGTGGGTCCCAAGTTCGTCGCACTACCGTCTTAACGCCGACCGGCCACTTTATTTAAGCTTCTTAACAGTATCCGGCTTATGAAATGCAAAGAAATACTAATAATTCACAAATTGATGGAATGTCCTGGCGCCGACGTTACACACGGGCTTACGAAATACCACTAAATATTTATTTTACCTTTCAACCTCGCCTGAAAGAGTGCTTCTAACAAATATTGTTTCCCTCGTGCCATCCCTTATTGCCATTATTTTAAACCACACCAGACCTCCTCCCAAAAATGGCTGAAACCAGCTTGCCAGGCTGCGCGGTTCTTGTCACATGACCACCTCCATTTTTAAATTTTCTAAAACTCCGAAAATATACGGCTCTTTATATTTCTCTCAAAGGTTCAGAAATACTAAAAGTAATTATTTCTCACAATATATCTTGTGTAGGTCGTTACGTGTCCTACTGAGTCGCTAATGGTGGATGGCAAGATGCAGTCCTCTGTAATGTAGCAGGGGGGTAATGGGGGATACTGATACCCTACTTGCCGCACCTCCATGAGGCTTATGATACATGTGGGATATGAAAGTTGATTGTCGATGAATCTCTGTGATGGAATGGGGAACGGGTAAAACGGGAGAACTCCATGAAAACCTGGCAATATCCCACTTTGACAATAGCTATACATTTCTCTTGGGTCTGAACTGCCATCTCCAAGGGTGGTAAGAGAGCGCACTAACCGAAACATACATTAATGTTGTCGACGTGATCTAATTATTCTGCTGTTTCCAGCACTTTATGTATAGGTAAGAAATGTGTAGTATTTATAATTCACATATACATATAAAATGTTTGTGTACATATAAGTTGTATACACATACATGGATTGTTCTGCCGTTTCGTGACGTTTAGTTCTCAGAAGATAATCCCCATACTGGATGGGATTTTCTTGTTTCGTTCGTTTGATGTTATATTTTTTCTTATTTTATTTATTTTAAATAAATTACTCTGGATTATATAGATATGTTTCGGTTATTTTGGAGCGGTCTGTAAACTTACTGCTCGGATTTGTGAGATGACAATTTATCTTCGACCTAGAGGATTTGTTTTTTGTTAAAATCCAATGAGTAGGTCGCCACTGGGACCAAGATTTCCCCGCCCCTTCCACAGACAAAATGCCATTGTACAGCATGAAAGAAAAAATTGCTGAGTATGCGTTTCTTTCTTCCGATCTGTTTTTGTTTAGGACCTGGAAAAGGAATTTTGGTTTGTGGATCGGTGACTATTTTGTGTATTTCTATGCATTCTCATAATGTACCCTTCGAATTTCAATCTTTTCTCAAATTTTATCAGAAATTCATTCTTTACTGGAGGGGCTTTACAGAATTTGAAGGGACTTTATAGGACTTTTTTAATAGAACAGTAAACTGGAGGGGACATGTATAAAACTGGACGGCGAGCTGATGGGTTTATTCAGTTATGGTTCATTTAGCACTCTACCTACAGATAATTAAATCATTTTAAAGTCTAAAGATGGTATAAATCGATGCAAATATATGTGGTTATATCTACTGTAGCTTTCAAAATATATCTTACCCGTCATTTAAGTAATATATAGACTGTTTAATATTTGGATGACATACATTCTCTTGTAAAGAAATACACTTTTGAAAATAATTTACTTTCCGAAACAATTACTTCGATGGATGTTTTTAAAACTTCAGAAACCAATATACATCTTTAAATATTTTCATAGAGGTCACTGGACATTTTTGTTGTTGTTTTCGCCCTGTATGCCATTGTCAACTACGTCGTGGGCTTACAGTTTAAAGTCAGGTCATGTTGCTTACGAACGGAGTCAAGCGTGTTCACAATTCATATTGCTCTTTTCACTACTTACTCTTTTGTTTCAAATTATATTGTCGAAAGCTAACATGCAATAGAAGCAATTAAAATAAAAACAAAGAAAATAATTAGACTTTTGAATGATTTGGCTAACATTTCCCGACAATACCTCCTCAGAGCGATTACACGCTTAAACTTTACTGCCATACTTTGCTGGAAAAGCCACGTTTGAAAAATTAGTTTGACCGTACACTGGTGCCTTGAATGTGATATATTTCTAGTTCTATTTCTCGTAATTGGTGAATGATATAAATTCAGTAACCCTTAGCATTGTGTTGCAATATGTCAGGTGAATAAACTTATTTTAGTCACCTGTATTTCTACCCTTGTTCATTGTTGAGGGTGGAATTCCTTTCAATTCATGCATGCTGTTTGCAAGTACCTGCCAGAAGAACATGAGTAAACGCGCACAAATGAATACGTAATAACAGAAGCTTCACAAAATGAGCACATTATGAATTTTGAAGCGTTAGAATATGCAAACGAACTTGGCGCGGTTGCAAGGCATCGTTCCATGATTTTGCTCCGAGAAGAACGGTCCAAAAAACGCATTGGCCCCGAACACATTTTCATGACGTGTAGTGAATTTAAAAGACATGGGAAAGAAATTAACTTTGAGTTATTTTTCATCTGGGACCTAAAAAGCAATTTTATTTATTAATGTGTGATTTTTGTTTTCTTTTAAATTTGCTAGTTTTAACAACGAGGAGGTAAATTTATGTAATAAAGCTGAGCTAATATAAATCTTGGGAAGACATGTAAGTTTGACTCTTCATGTTCGGGAGAGTGAGATATTTTAATACAAATTTAACATTCCATTGAAATCCATTTCGAGAATAAAACAATAATAAAATATTATGAAATATATTTATTTCATTCATATTAAATTATTTCGCTGCCGAATCAAAATTTCCCCATATGGTATTGATTACAGAGTTCTTTTTGTTTGCGTAATTAACAAAATGCTAATTACGTAAATGCCTTTGCATTTTTTTTGCCAACACCCCATCCTGTAAAAGTACATCGTTGAATTTAAATTAGAATTTAAGAAGCATTTAAACCAAAACATTTTAACACACAGAACTACAATAAACTTCTTGTACAAATCATTTCACCTGTAAAGTATAATGATAAAGGAGCGCACAAAATTGCACTTTCTTAATAATAACGTAAGTTCGGTCAACTGTGGTAATAGAGCACTACTGTTCTAGACGTTGAATTAAGTTCTTCACCAAAAGGTATGTCGCTTGACAAATATTTCTAGGGAGTTCATGCGAAGATTTCGCGGTCATACTAACGAATTGTATATTTGTCCCGCGCGTTACTTTGCCCCACGCTGCCTATAAGCCAGCTCACTAATTGGCACTCTCATACACTAGTATGTACATCTGTACGGTTTCGTATGGATTGACCCTTAGATGAAGGACCCAACGACCATAAGACGTCGGAGTGCGTAGCATACCAAAATAATGTAATGAATCACTCGTAAAATTCGTTTCGATCGTTCCCCTGCTTTTGCGGAGTGGTTGTTAGGTCGTACTCCCATCAACAGCAGAGAAATGAATCAGACAAACAAGAATACGTTGGATCAAAATTTAGTTTCGGATGCTATGATTCGAGCACCACATAATTAACAAAGGTTTCATTTTTGACTTGTTTTTGGAGATACTAATCATGTTACTGGATCATCAATCTCCGTCTTCGTAAATTACCGACTTCTTGTCGTTACGTTCATTTGTTACAGTTTCGATCTGCACTTCATCATGTTTGCCAGATTCTTAAATCACCGGAAGCAAACCGTAAAATCCAAAATGCGAAGTAACTTAGGCTTAAATTCATTAATATTATGCCGCTATACATCTTATGTGGTTCGAAAATGTGCATTATGGATTCATAAATATTTCTTTTACGTCTTTTAAAACATTTATCTTTTATTGAATATGGTTTATATTTGAACCTCCTTGAATTAACTTTTAACCTTCCGCAAACGACGTCAAATGAAGTTCGTTAAAATGTTTATGCGGATGAACTTTATTCAAGGTCGATTGCGTTTAATTGATGATAACTGCGGAATTGCTCTCTTCTCCATGCAAACACGGGAGACATTCCAATGACAGAGGGCGAAGCGAGCGCTCCCCGTGGCGATCTGCCGTTGGCGCGAAGAGCGCGGCCGATTAACCGAAGAAGTCACGACCAACTCTTTCTTTTCCTTTTTTCTTTCCCCCATTTCTCCCTTTCCCCCTTTCTTCCCCCCTCTTCGCCGTCTCTTTCCCCCTCTCTTCCCCCCTTTATTTCCCCTTTTCTTTCGTCCTCTCTTTCCCCTATTCTTTTCCCCTTTCTTTCCCCCTCTCCCCCTTTTCAACTTTCTTTTCCCCTCTCCCATTTCCCTCTTTTTTCCCCCTCTGCCCCTTTTCCTCTTTCTTTCCCTCTTTTCCTCTTTCCTTTTTCGCTTTGACAAATGGCTATGGACTCTTGTAAGCGAGACATCTTCCGTGGGCTAGAGACACATCGTTATACGTTAAATGGGGGAAGGGGGAATAAGAAGACAAGGCGCAGGAAGCGGATGAGGAGACGGCGGAAGAGAGCCGCGAGTAGGACAAGGTGTTTCCCGGAGGCGGGCTCCATTGTTGCACGCAAGGCAGCAACATCACCTTCCGAATAGAATATCAGGAGCTTAAATAAAATTTTATTTATATGAACTTGAATGGATGAAATGTACAATTACTCCTGTAACGTGCGGATATGATTACGTAAGAGTTTCGACGTAAGTTGATTCCCTGCAGTCAAGATGCTTAATGAACATGACATTACAAAATATAGGATAATTAACTGTTATTAAGAATGTAATATATGGAGTTGAGTTATTCATTTTCAGGAACATTGACTCTGGTTGTTGCCGTCGATTATTTTTACCGGTTCTACCAATAGATGTCACTATTTTTTACGATGAACTATTTTGGAACTCGGAGCAGGTCTTTTTTACGATAAAGTTTTTGGTGGTGTTGCATACATTTTTGTATCGTAGTAGTTTCTATATATTTATTCCTCTTTATTTTATAACGAAGTTCCTTAGTAAATCCACCCCTACCTCCGATTTTAATTTTAAAAAATTCTTTGTTATTTTTATTTTCTATTTATAATCATACGACCGTTTACTGTCCTATGCCAAATATTAGCTTGCCAAAGTTTCTGTAACTTGCAGTACACTTAAGGGTACGATTGTGTTGGAGCTACAATCACCGAAAAGAGGAAAGAGAAGAGAAAAGCGACGCTAACCTTCACGTGATGACTAATGAGGGCGTTTATGTCGGCACAGCGACCAACGATAAAAGCAACCAAAACCCTTTGGAACGTTTTCTTCGCTCTCATAGAAGCTAGGGTCGCCATTGTTGTTGCGGCTTCGAGATTGTATTACATTGTTCTGCGATGGATTTTGAGTAATTGATAAAAGTTGCGTCCACCGAAGAGTCGGGTTGTGGGGCAAAAATTATTAAAACAACAACTGACTATGTGGCTATGGAAATTAATTCAACAAGTAAATTGAACGATCAGCTCGAAACGCAGGCGGAGAGGCTTTGAACATCGGCGCATGAGCAGACATGTCAGTGATTCCTATCGTCGCTCCGACATAAACGGAATCGCTCCACTCTCTTCTCCGCTTCACTCTTCTCTTAGCTCGTATAGCTTATCGTCGCTTCAAAATAATCGTACCCGTAAGTGAGTGGACGAGGGAGTGACAAATTTACCAAAATTTCACTCCGTCATGTAGGAAGAAAGAGGAACAGTGACATGTGAATTATGGATTCAGCTCAGTGTGTAGAGGTCTCGTAATAGTGCAAAATCAACCGTCCACCTGTCTCTAGGGTGAAGTGTGAGTGCCGACGGTTTATCTACGAGCATGGCCTTGAGTACCCTTAGGATGAGAGTGGAATGTGGGTATTTTTCTAAAAATATTGACTCACTATAAGAAAAATAAGAGATACTTAGTTCGCACTTGCATAGGAAGTGATCCTCATGAAAACTGGATGGGCGAAATAAAACTTATATTATCCTACGTTGACTATCCTGCGTTGTTTATCCTACGTGGGCGATAAAAATACGGAAGTGTCTGTGCGGTAGAAGCAGTCGTCTCACACGCGCAATTATCATTGTACGTCGGCAGTGTACGAGGGTGGCCAAACATACACGAAATCTTTCTTGTAATATGTGTACTAGGTTCGTATTGTGGGGGCGCATTGCCGTGTCCTGGGTGATTGATTTATGTAATAACATTTGTGGAAGAATTATGAATCGTGTAGAAGAAACTAATTACGATGGGTGAACTGTGGGACTGGCTCAAAGCCAAGCCAAACTAAACCCCTCCTCCACCGGCATCCACTCTGCCCGTTCAGCGACAGTTGCTCTGTCTGCAATTGCTCTCGAAAGCTGTGGAGTAATGCTCGCAGAGAGGGAAAAGTTCTACTTACCGTCGAATTGCCTGCTGTGACAAGGACACATGAACGACTGGTGTTCGCGGCTGGTGACTGCGTGCCTCGCCAGCGCACGCGGTCACGGACAAGGTCTGCATTGTAGGCAATGGTGTCGAACGCGAGCCAGAAGCCTCTCTGAATGAAGAGAAAGGGTCTGCTTGTCTTCCTTATCCGAGGTATGCGAACCTGAATTTCACGCATCCCTTCACAAATTTTCTGGTTTTAAGTCATACAGACTGATCTTGATTCGGTGAACGTCTTTTGTACTTGTACAAACTTCGTTGTACTTCTTCATAAATATTGATAGTGCGAACTATATATTGGAGGTTAGATTAAATTTTTAAAAAACTATGTAAAAGAGAATCTTTGCTCTTTACTGTTGAAAACTATAACTATGTAGCAATCTGCTATATAGCAAATGTTATATAACACTTTGCTTTATGTAATATATCCTGTAAAGAGATTGCTTTATGTAGTAAAATGCTACATGTAGCTAAACATTTTGCTATAAAGCAATGTTACACGCTTCCCATTTGGAGCCGGAAAAGTTCAAAGGGATTAATGTAGCAAGTTTCACCGTCGTCCCTGGTGCCGTGTCTTGCGGAACTGATAAGAGAGGAAAAGATAAGATAGGTATGATAATATAACATAAGATAGAAACTGATAAGATAAGTCACCAAAAATAGACGTCGCAGAGAACTAATTTTACATGACTCATACTTTTTTAAATTATGCAACTACCCAAACTGGGATCCTCATATCAACATCGACAATTAATTGTTTGAAATAATTTAATTGTTAAAAATCTAATAGTTTGCATTATTTTTAATTCATTTTATTTTGACAGATTATAAAAATTTAATTGTGTATAACAATTTCAATATTTTTAATTATAAAAAATATAACAACTTTTATATTTATACAAATTATAGTTGGTCATAACGATTTAATTGTATCATTTATAATTGTGTCATAACGATTTAATTGTAGAACTCATATTTATTTATAATGATTTAATTGTTTCATTAATTTTAATTATTTACGACAATTTTTGTTGTTTACAATAATTGATCATAACAATTAGAATAAGCCATGTATTTATTCATAAATTTGTACAGAAAATGTAATTGTTAAAAACATTTTAAATTGTTATAAATAATTAATTTGCAAACTATTGAAAAATCTTAAATTACGTTTTTAACGATTTAGTTGGTATACCAATTTCAATACTTTGCTATAGCAATTTAATTTTTATAAAAATAAATAAATTAGCATGGCATTTTAATTGTTATAGCAATTTCAATGATGTATAACTATTGTAATTGTTCTTAATAATTTTAATTATTAATAACTTATTTAATTATTTATAATTTATTTTTTATAGCGCTTGTATTACAATATAAAAGTAGAACGTAAAATAATTATTTAACTAACCACGCTAGTGTAAATTGTGGTTAGTTTTTATTGATAGAAATTTTATCTGTATCCTGTATGCAAAAAGGAGTTGGAATAATATTCATTATTTTATTATTTCATAATTAAACGTGGTTTCCTCAAAAACGTCAAATCGTATGTTCCGAAGTTTTCAAGAATATCTATAAATTTGTATATTTTACGTCTTGCGAATAATACAGATAGCTATCAATAAAAAAATTTATAAAACATCGGGATGGGTCTGCGAGGGGGTGCATAGCTGCATCAAATTCCTGAGAAAATGTACTCGGAATGAAACCTTTTATGTCGTAATCCTTTTCGTAATGCTTCGTACAAGAAAATGAACATTTTAACTGTACCTACAGTATAAGTACGTTTCAAATATGAGAAACCTCACTANGGGGGGGGGGGTGGCTCAGGGAGCTATCCCCCCGCCATTGGACCAGAACTCTTAACAGGGAAAGGTATATTTTGCAACTTAATAAATTCAGTTACTATTTAATATTGTTGATTATTTATTTGAGTTGATGTATTTTATTTAGAAGACAAGATTTATAAAATTTGTGATGTAAAACAATGATTTCCAAACAGAAATGCTCCCCAGATCCCTCCTCTTGACTACGGTCTAGATCTGCCACTGGTTGTGATGACATCATCACTGATAGTTTTAGTTTGCTAAAGGACAAACACTAACTTGGCAACAGCGTACTGTGCAAAACTAGTACAGGTTGTTTTGAAAACGTCCGAAATTAATTCTGACAAATTTTATCTTCCAACCCTATCTTGGTCGTATTTTTTTATCAACTACTTAATTCGATTTTTGGACATAACGTGTGTTTTTGTTCCCTCCATAACGCACAAAGGAAGCAAACTATCGAAATCGAACTTGAGAACTGGATTCTATTACATTAGGGATAGAAGACTTTCTGGGCAGCTCATTTCGATTTCACTATCAGTCCGAGTACAGAAACGTACCATTTAGATAATTCATTGAATTTTTTGTTTACATTTAAATGTGCAATTAGATTGCCAAACACCATTATTGTGCAACTTACAATTTTCAGACCAGTAATAGGATTGCAGTAAAAAAGGTTATTATAAACGTTAATGAAATAAAAAAAACAATAAAATGTTAACTATACATTGTTTTATGACAATGTAACAATATTTTGACCTATTGTTGAGGTACACAATAGTTAAGTAGGTTACACTCCAGATTTTTCTTTTTTTTTTTTCAGATAGGTTGCATAGTGGGTATATTGGAGCTAATGAAATGATGTATTTTATTGCTACAAAACATTTCATGAACGTAATTTGACTTTAATGTGTATGAGGGTTAAAAAAAAGACAAAGTAAAACGTAGTTATAAAACAGTGTCAATGAAGAGGAGTTTCGTCCTAGCAATCTCCTCGATACAGACACGCTAGCTTACAAATCATATTTCTTATTTTATTTAATGCGACTTGAACAATTGTTATTTGATAAATATTCTGATGAAGACACGGTACTTCACATGTCTTAAGAAAAGCGTGAAAAATCGATTTGTTCAGTTCGATTTTCCATGTCGAAATTGAAGAAGCGGAAAACGGTAGTAATTAGAAAATACCCCATTGCCTCTGAAATTAAAAGTAAAGTAACCCGTTTGAGTTTATTGGTTTAAAATAAGTTTGAAAAAAAATCTGTAAGGACGTGTAAGCAACGCGAGTCATATAAGGTAATTATTTTTCATTGTGTAGTGAAAGCATTTACTGAAACTAAATTTTTGGAAATATATTTCTCAAAAACATCTGGCTGCTGTCAGGAATTGTCTTTGAACGACATAATGAGAATTGTTCCGAATTGTATAAAATCTGCTACATGTAGCAAAGTGCTATATAAAATTTGCTTTATTAGCAAATGTTACATAACAAATGCTACATGTAGCAAATGTTATATAACACTTTGCTTCATAGTGTAAACGCGACTTAATGTGGACTTCTCGAGACTACGAAACGTCACTTGTGAGTGGAGTCTTCATTCAGTTTATGCTCACTAAGACTTCGATTTCCTGAGAGCCTTCCGTACTCTTCCAGAGTAAACTGCCGAACGAATTAATTCAATTCCTCACATGAACCATGTCCACACTTTTATCGTTTGCAAATCTCTCATAATTTGCATAGTTCACCCTGGAGTTGTTGGGAAATAACTCTTAAATAAATCTATGTAGTAGACAAGGAAGATAGTTCTAGTAATTTGTATAATACATTCTTCTATTTAGAAAATGCTAATGGTAAATAACCTTTGTTTCAACCAAGAAGTAAAGAACTGATGCATTCAGAAAATAGTTATCGCTTTACGTAATAGAGACGAAGGAAATTATTCACGAAACTCTCAGTGATCAAAGATTCATAGAAACACTTTCATAATTCATGGTCCATTTCATAACGGATAAAATGATATCTGTATGATGGAGTGAGATACAAATAAATTACGTAAGTGAAAGAGAGTAAACACAACATATTTCGAAACATAAATCTTGATTCCATGAACACCATATTTCTGTTAAGTTTCACTGCTCTTTAGGGACTATTAAATGTCAAGGACGCATCAATATGTAATTGCATGTGAAAGGTGTGTGGAGTACTTAAAATTGAAGTGCTTGAACTTTAATGAGAAACTTACAAACGTACACGACTTTTTTTAAATGACAAATCACAGGTATGAATTAAAGTTTGCAAACCAAGTAACCAAATCAACGTACACTGCCTTTAATGCTTGGTGTGAGCTGTGGTGTATCTACACTTCATGAAGCCCGGGGCGGGAATATTTTTGGAGGTTCCCATATACTAACGTGTTTGCATGCATGCAGGTTTACGAGCATGTTTGCATCCAACGCTCTTCTGCATTAAAAAGAGTTATTATTTGAGTTTTGTGTATACAAAGCTCAACTATTATTTAGTTTACGGATTTTAAAGTGTTTCGGATAGTATTTATGTTCAAATTTACCAGTTTCAATAATATTTGGTAACCAATTTGGAGACCCCTTACATGATGAGACGCGGGGTAGACCGCCCCCCCCCCCCACGCTTCCGCCTAGACATGTTTCTGGGTGTAAATAATGTTAGCAATCTTTTGCCGTATTCTGCCATGTCATTTACGAACCCTTTATAGATTGAATATCTTCAGTGTGATAGATAAAAGCATCCTTCCATTGCTTCTATAATGTTGGGGAATATATTGATTGTAGTAAAAGAAATTTCAAGTTATATCAGTTCTAATAATCCCATTACATATTTTTCATTCAAGATAGTCGCATCCCTACACTTAATGAGGCCCGGGGCGGGAGTGTTTACGGAGAGCCCCAAATACAAGCCACACACAAACCTGTGCGCATGCTGTCTTTACAATCGGACAAAAACTTTGAAATTGAAGTTGGTGTTGCATTTAACATGAAGCTCAGCTATTAATTGTTTTACTTTTATAATAATATTATTTAATTTCAAATTTATGTCTTGATATTATTTTGACGACCATTTGATGACCTTTACAGGATGAAGTCGGGGCGGGCCCTTCCCCCACCCCTCACCTCCGATCCCTCCCAGATACACTACTGTTTCAATGTAATTATGTTTAGAAAAAAAATTTTCAGCTGCAGAGCGAAATTGTTAATATCAATAACATATTTTGATAATAGAACTGAACCGGATAAACGATGGCTGGGTAAACGAGGAGTTTTGTTTTTAGAATATTTGAATAAACGCTACCAACTATTTTCATTCATTATAAATAATAGCAGTATACTATCTTCAATCTTCGCACGGTAGTGGACAATATCTGTGTATTCTCATACCTATCCTGACCTATTAATATAATTTTCCCATGAAAATGAATATCGTTCTGCGCATAGCAACATTTGTTATACTATACTTTTTTATATTTTATTTTCTACGTTTTTCTCTCTTTTGGCACACTTTTCGACAAAAGTGCTTTGTTCCCCTCTGTGACACAAATTAGAGTCGTCAAAATGTGGACTAACGATACGATGCTTGAAGTTGTGACCTTCGAATGACTCATTTTACACCGAGCACTGTTACCCACCTGGCGTCCCTCTCTGAGAGCGAATCGCCTACCCCGCCCCATAGGGTCCATTGCTTCATCTGATCGAGTATCGCCCCGGAAATTACTCAATTATTCGCTCTAGTTACAAGCAGGCGGCGCCCGTAGCAGCGGCGCAGTACAGAGATTGCAGGTCCACGCATCTCTTCTTGCGTGGCCTTGGAACGGGAGGGCCTCCGGATGTATGGATGGGTGAACACGATCGAGTGCATTTGTTGTGAACTTCAATTGTTTAAGATTGTTTGAAATGGTTTCGTATCTTTATGTAATCCGAATTGAGGTAGTGTACGTCCTATACGATGCTCGGAGGCTTCTCGGAGGATTGTCCGCTTGCACTCTCGCGTTTGTTTTCTGTATTTGGCTGCTGTGCGATTTATTTAGGAGATGAGTCAGAGTAATGTACCGCATTTTATTACGAATTGGTTCTTAAATTCTTTAAGTGCTCTGTAGTTTAATGTGATATGTTATAGCTTTACCGTAACAAGGCACTTAGTGCTAATGAGGTAAAAAAGTGCTCAATATTTTCTCTGCAATATTTTTTATAAAGTAGGTTAAAATATGGAAATTCAAACAATTTATTAAAGATTTATTGCACATATTAAGAAAAATGCAATTGCATGCTCTTACCCCGAAATGGTGGAGAAGAGCAGGCATTCTAATAGTAGTACAAATAGTAAGTAGTAGTAGCTGATAAATGCAAATGCAGTACCTTCGTGATAACAATATTCCTTAGGCAAACACTTCTCCCATTTCACCAATATTCTACACAGAATCTAGTTTTTATCATATGATTGTTTGCTGTATTGTCATTTCGAGTGAGTTTATTTCTTTACTTTCAGGACTTTCTCTTTTGTATTTGACTGTTGACCACATTTTAATTTTTCTGAAAATTTTTTGAATTTGTCTTTATTTCCTCTAATTCAAACTTCTTTTTTTCTTCTCGCTCGCCGCTAACGAATTGTGAAACTGAGACGAAGAAATTATCTCCAAATTTGGAGAGTTTTCTTTTCCGTTTTGCCCCTCGTTGTTCACGTTGATGAATTGCAATTATTGACTCGATATAAAGGTCTTATCTGACAGGAGGTAAGTCGGGTATTGTCAATTAATTTTACCTTTTGCATTTGCATCTTCCGAACTCAGCCTGATCTACTCCAAATTGCTCCATCCTGGAATTTGTATGGCTTTATTTCATTCCTCAAATAGGAAGAAAGTTAGCATTTAAGTTTTTAGAAGTCCTATTGAATAATTTGGACATGATTCGTCAAGAATCATGGGGAAATGTCATGTATGTTACTGACCCGTCTACAAAATTCAGTAAAAAAATTGAATTCTGAAATGAAATTTTAGGTTGGAGTAACCGAAAAACAAAATTCGGTAACGTTCAGGACATTAATCGGTTTTTCAACACAAGAATTCCGTTTAAACATGAAAAATGCAGAAGCTCGAATACGAAAAATATTTTCCATCTCTAGAATAGTTCTAGATGTTTCCTATACACTTTCCCCTAAAAATGTGAAGTTCCAAATTCAGGAAACCTCCCCAAGTTGACCACGGAAGTGTCAATTTTCTTGACAATGGCCCAGGTTCATGTTCCTTCTCTGAGTGCAACTGCTACTGTGCAATCGTAATCTAAAGTTGTGAAGTTACTAGTGAAGGAGGACAGCAACCGTATCTTATAATGTCATGGGTGTATCGTGATGAATTCTTACAATTTGCAAGGCTAGTTCTGAGAGTTGAATCCTGGCCATAGGGCTATACGCTTTTTGAAACATCCCGAAACTTCGTTCACGGTGTCTGGCGTTGTCTTAATCGCCTATATACTGCTTTTCCTAAATCGTTCATTGAGAAGACTTTTTTTTTAATTTTATCGTAACCACTTTGTACGGCAGGAAACGATCCTCATAGCAGCTTAAACTAAGTATTTTTCCTTTATTCATAAAAACATGATTTCTTCACATAGAAAATGTATGGGAACATAACGAAACCCTAATCAAAGACAGCTATGATGAATGATATAAGAGTGGGTTTCTTACGTGTGACTTCAACACACTTGTTGGAAAACAATGTTGCGTCTTCTTGTTGTGTTGTTAACAATTTAAATATTACCTGCGTACTCGTCTCCTTTACCCTATTGAGGAAATGAGTGAAGCTTCTGATGGTAAAACATTTCTTTGCGTAAATGGAATAAATGAGATAAAAGCAATAGCTGTCCGAACATAGATACCGAGTCGTGAGTCAATTGATAGTGTAATGAATGTACCGGATATGAAGATCAAGAACAAAATGGTATTTGAATTATGCATTAGAATCCAATTATCATGTCAGAGACCATAATTGTATCTCAGCGTACTATTTCCATTTATTTCTTGTTTTGTATTATTTTCGCCAATCCTTAAACTTGCACTATAAAGGTGAACCTTTTCTATCTTTTTCACCAATTAAATGTATCTGTTATTTAGATCGGTACTCTTGAGATGAAGCTGATGCTCCATAGCAGTAGAACTGAACAGTAACCCCAAGAAAATGTATGCATCCGCCTTCTCAAAAATGACCAATGAATTACATACAAAAACCAGAAGCGTTTGACGTGGCGTCCTCTGACGCAATCCGCCCACTGAGTGATTCCCAAGAGCGGCAAGTCGATGGGATGGTTAGTTCGCGATTAGGACTCATTTAACCTCACTTGTTCTCGTTGCTGAAAAGACCCCCGTCAAACGCACTCATTTACGCTTTCAGCGTTAGTGAAACAAGTAACACGCTGTAGAGGCTAGTCATAAACTAATTGCCATCATATTTGACCAGCTCAAAGTACTTATGCTCCTATCTAATTATTGACGTCTCCTGATGAAATATACTGAGAGCAGCTACATTTGAGGTGGACATTCTAGAAACTATAAATAGAATACAATTTTCGCTTTAGAATTTTCGTATTGATGACGTATTTCCACATATAAATCTCAATTTTCATCCTGATGACCAAACCGGAGATCATCCACTTTGTGAATGAATAAACTGTTGCAAATAAGAATATCAGTGAAGAATAGGGGCGATTAATCAGAAACCGTTGAGTAAAGTTCAAAAATCAATTATTAAAAAAAAAAAGGATTGCACAAAAATGTTTCAAATGTTCAGGATTGAATATTAGTGACGTACGGTAATTTCATTTTGAAAGTTCATTATTTGCTGTCACCACTTCTACGTAGTGATGAGAGTGAGACATTGACGTACGCTGAAATTTTTCTTGGGGAAGGGGGGGATCCGATGTTGAACTTTCGTAGTCCATGAATAAATTTGTGTTTTATAAGAACAATCTTCTACTGCCAATTAAGTGTTAATTTATTAAAAGTATTAAATAGTTCATATTTACAACTGTTTTCAAATTGAAGTGTATTATTTGAGATTGAGATTTAGGATTAAGGGTGGGATGGAATCCTTAATGACCTATAGGAATTATGATTGGTTGGCTTTTTTTTTTTAGAAGTACGAGGGGAAACCTGTACTAGAATGTGCCAAGTAATACATGTGCAGGGTGTCGTCGAATATAAGAATAACAATTAGACATGTTCGTGTCTTTGGAAGTCGTTTCTTGATCATTTTATTTCAATGAAAGAAGATTTAATTTATAGTTGAAGGTATTAACAAGCGTATCTGATCAAACCACTCTCATGATTCTAGAAACAAAATAACTCTATTTATCGAGACTTTTGAATTGTCACTAATCCACAATCCTTTTGCACATGGGTATTTCTGACTCAAGAATCGCCAAGATGCGCAACGGGAAAATTTCAGCTGGTACAAATAGCTCGCCTCAAGGATTATCGTCATCACCAGACCTTCAGACATTTTTAACCTGTACACAACAGATACATCTGTTACAGAACTCTTGAATTCATAAATGTGGATGACGTAGCTTGCCTCCTACAAGATAAACTCTAGACACACTACAAATCTTAAAGATTTGCTTGAAACGTACCTTTAAATAATTTTTCAACGATTTTCGTTTTTTCATGTATAATAATAATTATAAACTTTATTGTAAAAAAGCAGTTACAAACTGCGTATGACCACGTGGAGGATAATAAACTAATTTTTTCTCCGGAAGCAAGCAAGGGACCATCACATCAATTCCGATCAAGGGTCCTAAGGCAGAGGCGGATTTAACATCTCAACATACTCCTAACGACAAAAATAGTTCGGCACGTGTTATAGTATTAACAAATACCAACAAATATTGTCTTTAATAAAACACAAAAAAGTAATTTCACTAGTACGTATTATTATCAAAGTATAAACTATCGGAAAGTATTATTGATAAATTGTAACTATTAAATAACACTTAATTCGCGAATAATTATTTCAGTAGATGCCACCTCTAGGCAAGAGCCTAGCGAGTCTTTATCCGCCTCTACCCGAAGGAAAACCGGAGAAAAACCCGGGCCAGAATGGGAAACCCGGGCCAGGATGGGCCATATGGAACAGATAAAATGTAGGTAACGGTGAAGTTTGGCATTGCGGATTTCGATGAAAATAAACATGACAGGGAATACTGATCAAAGTGTTTCTGGGATAGCGCCTTAGTAGGCCTACCGAGAGAGAATTAAATCTTTCAAATATCTTTCCAGAAGTCTAGGATCTAGAATTAGTATAAATGGATGCAATAACAATTGTCTGTATCGATTTTAACTTTCAAAAAAATTTACCGGCCAATTTAAACAATATATGGACTACTCAATATTGGATTGAAATATATTGTCTCTTATGAGAAAATAATTTATTTTCGAAAATTATATACTTTTCGAATCATTTAAAGTTAGGAATTGTTTTTAACTCGAATCAAAATCCTACATTAATTTTAAAAATATTTTTAATGCTGTCACTAGTCATTCCGAAGATATATTTAACTTTCTGCTGGTTATTGTACGCGGTTGCATGCTCGGAGGACTATCCGCCGTCGTTACCTATCTACTTCATGGACATGCAGATAGAATGTTAATGATGGATTATGCTGGATACGAACGGAGTAAAGCGAGTCACTGTCTATAGTATTTTCTTTAAAAATAAATGTATGTAACATTTTTCAGTGTCATTACCTGTACTATTATTCATAAAACTAACATTCAAAGCAATTTAAATATTAACAAATTACTCGGCAGAACTACCTCTACTGTCAGTCAATCAGCGTTCTGTACTGGTGCGAAACCACCTGGATCTATGTCACTCATACTACATAGACTAATCTTCTGAAAATATTCTACCACTATCCATTTCACGTTATCTGTAAACCTGTAGGACACTTCACATGTCGTGAGTACGTTCTGAAATATCCAAATTTCCGGTCCAAAGGTTTCAAAATTAAAGCGGTATAAAGAAAGTTTTGTTTTCCTTGAATTTGTCCTTCATTAAGAATTTCACAAGCAGTCCACTGGTTCCTTGAAGCCTCAAAATGTTTTTCCGTTTCTTAATATAGAGAGAAAGAGAAGAAATAAACAAAAAGTATAGGACAAACAGTGACGGTAAACAAAAAATTGCTCTAGAACTGTAATCACAAAAATAATATTAAACTTATTTTCATTTTAATTTGAAAAATTTCATAAAGTTTTACAATCGTAGCTAGGACAATACGTTGCTATGCAAGTTTATTTAAATTCAAGTCTCTGCTCTATTCGTAATAGTCTGTATATTTTATTGGGCTTCCATCTGGTGAAGCTGGAAGTAGGAGGTTGTACCGGAACATGAACACCCGTGGTCTGCAACCCGCTGTGCCTAGGGGCATTCAGGTAGCCTAGCCTTCATTGGGACATACCATTCCATTTGACTTATTTAACAGTTATCGTTGATCAGTTGTATACTTTCCTTGCCATTTGAATTATGTATGCTTTACGAACTCTCATCTATATGATTCAATACATGTATAATATTGAAATTTTAATTTGAATTCTGTTTACTCTTAAAAAGAAGTAACAAAAGAACATAGGAAATGTACATGATTAAACTTTTTGCGTTTTTGACTCCTCGTTCTCCATTCACTATTCCGGAATCACGTTTAGATTTACCAACTGCAATGAGAAACACATTAGATTTCGTAATAAATAATCGGACTAAGAGAAGATCACATTTTTCGTAGCCAACCGGAAGAAATGACAATACATCAAATGGAACTATATCGAATTATCCTTTTTTTATTTTTTCGATTGGGTCTGAAGATGAGCATTTCATTTGAAGAAATATTTTTTGGAAAATGTTTAACTATTTCGTCCATTCTGTTGTATATGGGTTAAACTATTGGGATGCCTATAGTCAGCGACACCCATTTCAAGGAACGAACAGAAAACTATATAATAATTTCATGCCAATTTTGTATCACCTTTTAAAATATTGGGCTCTGAAGCAAGGTACCGAAATGAATATCGCTCTGTATTATGGGTGCCGATAATGTCGATAAAACATTATTATTGCATGATTTTGTGTTCACAATTGATACTCCAAAGAGCTTAATGTAACAAATTTTTCTATAAAACCTTACGATTTTAAATTTTACAAAGTATGCAATGCGCAACCCAAAACAATAATTAATTCTTCACAAAACACAGAAATTATGAAACGCATTTACCCCTAACGTAAATCGTTACGCATTAAATCTTTTACTATAAAATTATTCTTTTATTGATCTAATTTTGTCCACATTAAAAAAATTGGTAGCGAAAATTTGAAAACGGAAATGTTAGGTTAGTAGCAGCCGGCTTCTGCACGCGGATGGAGTGCGCGCACTAATAGTGGCTCGACAGTGATACTTGTTTCGGTGACTTGCGTTGGAGCACGTAGTATTTTACTGTAGTACAAAATTACCACGAAATTATATAATAGTTTTCAATTCGTTCCTTGAAATGAGTGTCGCTGACTAAACGCAAGTGATGGATGACTTGGAGTGACATGGATGAATGTCACAAGTAATAGATGTCACCGCGGAATATCGGACCGGGTATGTGCCCACCGATGTGTGGCGGAACGCTCTCCCCTAGTCACCTGTTATGCGATTAAAGGCAGTTAACTCATGCGCAACCCGGTGACCTCTGGCGGCCGCACAGAACGTGACACTCACTCTCTTGGACGGTTCGCCGCTTCCGGGACGCGGCGCTGTGCAACATAGCTCTTGCCATCGCGCCGCGCCGGTTCGACGCATGCGCAGTGGTTGCCACGTGGGCACTTCGGCCTCGTCCCCGGCTCGCATCGCTTGTCGAAGGTGTTTGAGTTGGAGTAAATAAATACTATCCACATTTTCCTTCAAAATATAATTTGTCTGAGTCTGTGACATAATATATTAAGTCACAATAATATTTTTCGTTTACTAATATTAAAATCTTTATTCTTCTTAGGATTGTGATAATTCAGAAAGTGAATGTTGTACTGAAGTTTTATCGATCAATAGTTTTATCTGAAGTATCATTTGAACAATGATGGTTCCATTTGTAATCCGGAATTTAATTAAATAAGACGACAATATTAACATTATTAATGAGAATGGAACTACGTATAGATCTTTGAGCTTTCATTGGGACTAACTATAACGCGAATTGTGAGATCTATTTATATATATAATATATATATATATATATATATATATATCCTGTCTGATATCATTATTGCGTTAGTCTTGATAACCTTTTCAAATTGCACCTGTAGGGTCTAGGTCAAAGAGCACTGAATTTCCCTTATGACGAAGAAACGCTAGTAGTTGCGGATTTCACCGCCTCGTGCGCTTCTTTGTGTTTCGCTCTTTCAGTACTAGAGCGCAGCAGCAGCCACAAATTACCTATGAAGAGTGAGTCATTCTCCTTTGCACTCTTAATGTCAATATTTTCTTGCTCCTCTGAATACTGCTTTTTTACATAAAATTATTGTTGATAAATGGTAAAAATATTTCAATTTTTGAAGTCGGGCTGGGTTTAACTGTCTTGATATAGAACTCAGACGAAATTTAGACGATCAGTGGCCAGTGCGAATGACGCACATAACATATATGACCCTAAACAATTTTCAAAAAACGTTTTTCTGCAAAGATGAGCAAATTTGAGATTTTTAAAATATGAATTACAATGTTAAAACATAAGAATTCATTGTATTTGAAGCCTTTTTTTCACTAAAAAATGTCTGTAGACATTCTTTTATTCTGTTTATGGGTGGGGGGGGGGGGGCGAGGGCGCAAACCGTCATTTTCATTTCAAAATATTATCCGTACATTTAAGTGATATAAAATCCGTAGATAAATTATCTTAAAATATTTTCCCTTTTTATCGCTAACACTCAATCTATTCGCTTATCTATGTGTTCTCTTCTTTCTTATCCAAACTAAATCTCTCTTTAAAAGAATCCTTCAAATAGGATATTCTATATCCCACATTGGACTTACCATGCATTCATTAAATCTGTAGCGCAATCTACTTTACACCGATGGTTTTTTTATCTTCCCGACTGATTCTACGAAAAGCACTGTAACCTCCATCCTGACATACATTCCAAGTTGGCAAAACCTCAAATCCTCTAACTGGAGGATGATAGAAGATCATTGAACGAATATCGGCGATACTATCTGAAGTGTTTATCGCCGGATACAGTGATCACCTTGCTCAAGTATTGACTATTAATAATAAACTAAAACCACTTAAAATCCTTTACAAATTTACAAGAGAGTTTAATGACATAAATAAATCCATATTTATAAATTATTTGCGTGAAGAAACATGGAAAGATGTTTACAATTGCCAAAACACC
>NNCF01131697.1:1704-23449 GCA_002313205.1 Laupala kohalensis | reverse complement strand
GTCTCGTTCACGAACACAATACTCGCAATAGGAATAATATTTATTGCCCTAGAGTGTCAACCACTCTTTGCCATAAAGGACCTTATCATTCGGGAATCGTTCTATATAATTCACTGCCCAAGAATATAAAAGACATTATGAAATTGAATATCTTCAAATCCGCGGTTAAAAGCTACCTCCTGCACCAGTACTTCTACACTGTAAAAGAATTTATTGATTTTAATAAAAGTTAAATTCGTCTTGTACTTTATCACGCCATTGCTGTAGCACTTTTTAAATAACTTATAACAATTTCAAAAACTATTTTCTTGCATGATTGTGTTGCCGTATGGCTCATATTAATTTAGTTTTATGTGTACTCAACTTTGGCACGGTTGTGTACATTAATTCTGTAGCCCCATCCTGGCCCGGGTTTTTCTCCGTTTTTCCTTCGGGTAGAGGCGGATTTCTTATACAGGTTCTCTAGGTTTTGTCTAGGGGCGTGTTTATTGTAACAATAAATCGTGAATTTAGTGTTATTTCAACTCTTATGATTTTTAAACTCTATACTCAGAATAATCGATAATAACTTGTACATGTAATTTTTTGCTTAAAATTACAAACATATTGACATTCTATTAGTATTATAACCTGCAGCCAACTTTTTATCTTATCTAGGAACTTTTGCTGAAATTTTTGAATCCGCCTCTGCCTTAGGGCCCTTGATCGGAATTGATGGGATGGTCCCTAGCTTGCTTCCGGAGAGTAAATTAGTTTTTTAATATAGTAAATTAATAAATTTATACTATATGAGAACATCAATCTTCAACCATTCATTCACTTCTTGAATATAAGTATCAAGAAGGAAAAGATAACAGACAATTGGCAGAACCATCCTTTAATTCTGCACCTGGAAAAATGTATTTAAAAATGAAATTGACCTGAAAATCACCGTGTGGTTTACTTGCAAATGCCTTGTTTTTTCAATAGCACAAGTTTTACGGAAAACGGAAAAGTGAATGTTTTAGATTCCTTCTTTAGCCCTGAAACGAATATATCGACTTAATGTATTTAAAGGGATTGTTGGAAATCCAGTTAAAAATAGACCCGATTTTCTTTTGTTCTTTATTTTTTTTAAACGATGTCAGAGTATTGATGCGCCTTCCAGCAAAGGTAAATATTGTTGTAAAAACCAAAACCGTTTAGAAGTAACAACACTCGATCTCCTACTGAACGGTAACTGTCGATAATTTTATTCCGGAATATCTCATCCTTCTCTTTTAGTATTTCCGACCGAAACCTATCTAAGGAACATTATTTATCAATGCATGTATTTCTCCGTGTACCCACACATGGAGAAGACATGTGATAACTACACCCAGTTGAAAATGTCGACGAGCCAGGAATCGATACACGGATCTCAACACGTAGGTGTTACGTGTGGAACCGGTACTTTGGCGCATACAGTGTGTGAACCACCAGGGTTCACTTATGGGGATGTCCCAGGTCCTCTGGTGTATGAGCCTGGATAGCCATGGTGTACAGTTATGGAAGGTGAACTGGTGGAGTAGCGATTAGAGCAGGAGATTCCGTGTTCGATTCCCGTCTGTGCGCCGTTTTTATCTAGTTGTAGTTATTACGCTATCTAGCTAATACCTCCCAATTAACATTCAGACTGGACGGGTTGGACACAGTATTAAACGACTCGTTCAATCTGCAATTTAAAAATCTAGAAATGGTTTCAAGACCAATATCTCATCGGTCATGGAAATGCGAATATTTAGAACGTGCTAAATTTGACGTACGTCTGATCACAATGATTGTTGTTTGGCGTCGCCTTTTGACCCCCAATAACTGTTGGGCGTTTTCTTCCCTTTTCTAAACTTCCTTTGACACTGCCTCGAAATCCTGTTTGTCTGAGGAAAGTTCCGAATCCTGCGGAATATTCCTCAACGTTTTGGAGGTTAGAAAGGACTTAGACAGTTTCGACTTCTTTAGTTTACACCTGTTTACTAAAGTATTCTGAGGGTTTAGTAGTTTAGTGTCAAAACTTTAGACGATTCTCTTGAATTGCCTGCAACGTTTTCTTCTTTATGATGCTAAATAATGATACAAGGTTTATGAAAATGTCCCTACAGGTAGGCAACCTGACGTGCATGTTTTCTTTCTGTCTACTAGGATAATATCACTTTTGGAAGTTAGGATCCTTTGAAAAATATTACTTTTGAGCGTTTCAATACTTACCAAAAACCTTATTAGCTGTGTATTAACCCTCGTATTATTATTTATGATGTGATATGAAGTTATGCTCTTTCACCGAACAACATGGTTTGGGCGAAGGAATTGGGAAGGAGAGATGTTCGGTTGTACGGGAGGGAGAGATGTTTCGTTGCGTGTTGGGACGAATTCAATATTTTGAATGTTTAGTTCTTAATTCCAAAGCACTTATATCATAAACAGCTTTTTGTCAGTGATTCAATACGTACTTCGTTGCGAAACTTTTGCGACGAAACGTAGTCTTCACTGTGGTGTTATGTCTTCCTGTGTTTGCTTCTATGTGATGAATTTTTTCCCTTCAGTATTACGAAAGAAAAATTATTGGCTGTATGCTATTGTTTACCACTTCCGTTGGGCGAACCGCGTGATATTCTCTGTTATAGGATCATCTCAATGGGAGCAAGGCAGATCGGGACGAGGACGAAGCCGGCGGCGGCAGACTGTAGCCCAGATGCTGCATCAACCCCGATTCTGAACCCGCCCTTGCTCTCGCGGCTCCACGCGTGAGCGAAAGTAATTCAGAAATGTTGCTCCATCGCGAACCTCAGCACAGGGGTGCCCACGAGGGGAGACACTGATCCCGTTCTTCCTAAGAAATTTCTAATGAAAGAGTGAATAAATTGACTGGGAATGAGGAGTGTAATCACATCACTTGGGATTATGACTGCAGGGGCGGACCGCTTTCTTTCCCCCGCCCCACGTTTTTTTTATTTAGCGTATGACACTTCTCAATCATGAACATAAATCAAAATACACTTGCAATATATAACACCCAAAACAAATAAATTTCTTTAGATTGTGTTTTTTCCTCTGTTTGGAGTAATTATAAATATAACAAACGTTATAGTCTACATTAACGTTGGTTTATTATTACATTCTTCAGGTCAATTGTCGGACGGAACTCATAGTTACGAGTGGCATGGATGTAATCGGAATGCACACCTGAAAATGCACTAAATCTATATTTATTCACATTTATGTATTACACAAAACTTTTTTGTGTTTTATTAAATACGAATTTGTTAGTATTCAGTTAATATTATAACATGTACCGAACTACTTCTGTTCTTATCTTTGGAGTGTGCTGAAATGTTAAATCCGACTTAGGACCCTTGATCGAAGTTGATGGGATTGTCTCTTGCTTGCTTCCGGTTAGTAAATTAGTTCATTGTCGTCCACATGGTCATGCACGGTTTGTTACTGCTTTTTTGACAATAAATTTATATTTACATGTATTATGTAAAATAACAGAAATATGGACAACTTATCATTTGTTAAATCGAATACGTTTTTGTTCGATTCAGCTTCGCGAACATCTTCAGAGTTTCAGATAAAAAAATTATTATAATAATATATTATTCATAAAAAATAGCGAAGAAATACAAACTCACTCAAGATAATACAAGTATCAACCAGAGATAGTGTTAGAGAACAAAATTCATAAATTATATTTCCATGGATCCTGCCTCACAGACAAATTAATCCGTCACAAAGGTTCATCGATCAAAGTAATTAGATCACATTCCTCATAGACATTACAGTGCCAATCACAAACAACTTGCTGGAAAAATGTCAAAATACGACCCTCTCAAAAGTTCATTTAATTTGGAAGATGAAACAATTCCATATAGTCCCAATAGTAATTTCTGCAACATGAGTTATTCCAAAAACTATACATTCATATTTAAAAACATTGAGCTTATCCAAGTACATTTACATATCTCTTCAGAAAGTCATCATTATTGCAACATTCCATATAATTAGAAAGTTTTTATATTTAGAAAAATGAAAAGAGAAAGGCCATTTGGCCACTCGGTCTGTGCCATTTTATCAGCATTTGCTGAGAAGAAACCAACAATAAAATGTTAAAATATTATTATATATTAACATAATTACCTCTTACAGAAAAATTTTTCATTTCGTCTTAAAAAACCTCTTATCTTAATCAATTTACATTATATGGATTGCTGTTCTTTCCCACAACCACAACTGGGATCTGATGTAAATCCCCACTTGTTGAGCATATCCACGTGTACCGTGACCTGTCCTTACTTGAGGGAGGTCTAGTGCCTTGGGACTAGAATAAGTTTAGAATAATCCCGCTAGAGTAAAATTGACTTATCATGGATCTAAGGTGGCGTGTATAAGGAAATAGCGCTGTATTAAAACAGAAATTAATTTTTTAAATTTTCATCTTGTGATAATTATTTTCCCCTATCCCTCCGCTTCTTTCTCTACCTTTCTCTTATGTGGAATTTCGGAAGAGACGTAGAATGTTGAACATCCCTGTGTTGAACTTTCAAACACGGCTGCCCCCAACTCGATGGAGCTTCTCAGCTTACGCGTTCTCGCACTTGTTTGTTATTTCAGGTCTTCCATGCAGCGCTTGCTCACGTCATACCCGCTTGGAGATCACCTTCCGTGGCCCAATTTTGCCGTTCAGATGCGGGCCGAGTTATTCAGGGAGTTCTTTTGCGCGTCACCCACACCACAACTGTGCATCCGGTCGCCTTGATGTCCCTGGCAAGGCACATTACAAGTGATTTTTAAATCTATCGTCCGTGTTATTTCAGTTGCATTAATTATCGCGAGACATGTCTTAGATACACTTCATTTGTCGTGTTTCGTTAGAAAAATCATGAGCTTTTTGAAGGGAGGCAGACACATAGCTAGGGGAGGTGCTTGGGTGGGGGGAGACCCGGACCCCTCCCTGAATTTTTAATATCTTCTAGTGAAAGAACTTTATCTCCATAAAATGTTTTTTACCATTTGTTAATTAACCAATCATGAATTAAACGATTTAACAAATTGATAATATTTTATGACAAATAACTTGATAGTTATTATCTATAAATTTTTGGCGAGAAGTCTGGACCCCCCTCCGAAATAAATTTCTGGCTACGGACCTGAAGGGAACGGGTGTAGGGTTTCAGCCTACCAAGATTTTGTTGTCATATTACATTGAGTTATTTTATTTGTGGGTTATGTATATATTTAATACACATGTATAGGTAAAGCGTGTAATATTTACGTCTTTGAAATAGCTAGTATCTTGGTATTATCGGTAATATACACCGATAACTATCGAGAAGGACCAGTCATTGTTACGAGGTTTGCATTTCAATCAGGTATGTTGATTAAAGTTTATTTTAAAATCTCATTAATTTATAGTTTTGACTGTTACTCCTCTCTGAATTTTATGATATGAAAACTACTAGGTAAATAGTGATATGCTGCATTTATTGGACCTTTCAGATTGGCTGCAGAAATAACTTTATTCTGAGATATATCTCTAATAATTGACATCTAATAACGCAAGAACATAATTGAAATCAAGTAACCTCTTGAGTCAGTTATCTCCGCGCGGATATTTTCTCGTGAAATGTCTGCAGCAAGAATCTTCTGTGGTGAATTCGTCGTGTCCTTGATTAGACACGCTCTTTGTCCAAATAGGGGGTTCGGTAAGTCAGAGGATTGTTTAAAATTGTTATTGAAACCCTTCACTCACTTTGAGCAAACAATTTTTTGTCCCGGAAAAGTAAAATGTTCTGCGGGTCCTGACTAATGATATGACGGGTAGACTAGGATCGTAATTCTATATAAATATTGAACAAAGTTTCTATGAAAAAGTTGACGAATTAAGTGGAATTTTTCTAAGACAGTCTTTCTCAGATAAGTTCAACTCTTTTTTTTTTTTTTTTGCTGAACAGCGAATATACTTAATCAAAGGAAAGGTCTATTGATAATTAACAATGAAATGTGAGATTGCCTCTGACATCGGTGTATGTGCGAATATTTTTAGAATGAAATATTAGTTTCATAAATAGAGATAGGAAATGTCTGGTTTCTTGAAGGTCCCAATTAACCCTGAAAAATGCGTCTTTATGCTCTAAATAAGCTTTTTTATGACGTGACTTTGCGATAAATATGCGCATGTTTGTGCCAGTAATATCTCCTCAATCCCCAACTAAATTTGTTCTTTTTTAAGGTTTAAGACAGGAAATTTTATTCGTTCTCACGGATGTTGACAGATTTTACAAATATTAACATATTAGCGATAACTGAATTATATTAATAATGATTGAAATAATGGAGGAAATGAATGTAGTGTATCATCGATTTCACAAGAAATTTCAAATAAGTATTGGGACATCCGCGTGACCACCTTCAATTCAGTATTTCCAATTTCTTGCAAAACAAAATGTTAAGCATAATATTTAATAATCATCAGAAACGATAACAGGTAAAACTTCCTTCCAGAATCATGTCATACCAATATTCAAAACAATGATAACTCAACTAAGTTTAGACGAAATTACCATACTTTCAAACACTTCGTTGTGTGACATTTGCTCGGCCAAATTTGGTATGTTTATGTTAGAAATAGTGTTTTTTGACGAAATTAAAGTAAAAAAATTCACATGCCATTTCTACTTTAATTTTTTGGTCATTTCTGTCTTAATGCGTTAAAAATAGCAATCTGCTGCATTGAGTGCCGAATTTGCTTAAATTATGCCCAAACAAATCGAGAGGGCTTTTGTCATGCTTCTGTTATTTTTCATGCGCAAAAAGAGACAGAGAGATCATTTTGTTTACAATCACATTTTGAAAAATCGTTGCTTTTATGCTCAGAGCAGATAGTGCTTGTCACTATTCATATTGTTTTTTCTATTAATCTATTCCACAACGATCTTTCGCACGAAAAATAAATGGTTGTAATGTTGGTCTCTGATAGGGGAACGATTTCATGGAAGCTGTGAGTTGCGCCCTGGTGAGAGCTAAGTGCTGAATCCGATGGAATTGAGTTAGAAATGGTCGTGAGAAGTAGGACTTAATTGTGGTGAAGGGTACCGAAGCACAAGTCGGCTACGTCGTAAATACCGTGCATCCGACTTCCGTGTTCCCGCTAAGATCAATCGAAGAAAAGGTTAAGAGAAAGGATTGAGTGAAGATCAAAGAGAAAGCATATCTGTGGTAGGGTCTGGTTCACGAAATCTCTGTGTCAAGAACAAGACTTTTGCACATTTTTCCCCAGCTTGATTAGTTTCATGAGATGAACAACTAAATTACATGAGTAAGCTCATCTAAGTCAAGTGATTAAATGACATTATATTTAGATTTTACCACGGAATCTGAGAAATGTTATCATGCAATTAATCACGAGATTTTGAATTTGTATACATTTTTATTATTTTATTATCAATAGAAGATCGATATATTAGGTTCCTGCTTTTATTAATAACGGCAACCAATCTAATAGAATTATCCATATACCTATATCGTATCCACCAATCTGTTGAGTAAGGGTAATACCAACAAAGGTTTGAAACCTGTCGGAACGCGTGGGAACATCGTTCCGAAACGTCTGATATTTTATTTCAAATTACTACTAAATAATGAAAGTTTTTGAATTATATTTGAATGTGTTTTGTCATCAATCTATTGTGTCAGTGAACATAATCGTAGTTTTATGTTACTCTGTTAATGGGCAATCAAATGAATTACCATCACATAAATAATTTATGTTACCAAAATAATTTGTATTGAAGGGTTTTTTTTCAGTTATTTTCATTTTTAGACGACTACTTCACTTATAGGTGGACACAACCTTTTTAATTATATTCGTTTATTTTCGCCTATTTGGAATATCCGTACCGTATTCATTTTGAATAATTTAAATTTGCAAGTATTTATTTTATTACTTGAACACAATCATCGGTGAATCACGAGTAAGTCGACAATTACGATGAGTTGTTTTACAGCAATTATTGCCGTTTATATACCGTGCGAGGTGTGAAATGACATTTTGAATGTAAAATAAGCTAAGAGGATATAATTAATTATCCTCGTTTTCTCATTTACCCATTAATAGCTCTCCAATTCATCGTAATTGTTCAACCGGAGCTTACGGTTTGGTCTTCGAAAGGAGAAATTGAGGACGAGGGCAGCTGTCAAGTGAGCACCGCTTGTTCGGGCCTCTCCAATATTCCTGCCTTGGAGGTTGCAAGAGCTTGCTGACGCATTGGTGCTTGAGCAATACCTCAGACGCTCCAGAATATAAATGGCTTCTGTGGAATCATAACGTACTTGGTCTCATTTGTGTGCATAGCATGAATCCCTGATTGGCAGGGACTGCTTGCTGGTGCGTAGATATGTGGAAAATGGATGCTCACCGTGAAGTCATGTGAAGGTTTATTTGAGTGCTGATGGTCTCTTGTCATCCCAGCCCTTGACAATTTTCTTTTACTGTTTTTTTGAGTTTTATTTAAAACCACGTTCACAAACCGTGCAAGTACAATTACCAATAAATGTCAGGACTTTCGTTTTTACGTCGTTAGAGCTTCTTAATATAGAAAAACATAAGTGTATATGGGTGTAATTACACTTCTGCAGGAAACAATAGATCGCATATGTTACCGCTGTTTATTGAGATCGTGAAAAACGTTTTACATTTATGTATAGCTCATTTTATTTTTATGACAACCGTAAGCACGTGCTAATAGTCTTCCAAGCGTGAATTTTTTATGTGACCTTTTGAATTAAAATTTCGGTGATCGCATCATCTAAAACATGTGCCAACAAGTGGAAGTACTAACGTGAAAGTGAACTGGATGAGACATAACATCCCAAATGGAATAAAATTTTCATAATCATTGTTTTGTGTGGGATAAATTTGTCGAATTGGCTTTAAATATATTTCAGTGTAGATAACTTGTGAGAAGCTTTCGTTTATTTATGCGTTTACGGTTCAAATCTTTTCTTGCTCTCGAAAATGTACATTTCTTTATGATGCAGGGTCTGAGGAGGAGGTTGTAGGGGAGAAGCTCAGTATTCACCTTGGTCCCAGCAAAATGAGTGGTGACAACTATGCGAGACTTGCTGGTGAATGTAAGTTTTATACATCGTTTCATATTCGTCGACATGGATCTTCTATTTAGAAAAGTTGAGAGCAACTGTTCCCAACAAATTCGTTGACTTCATTTAAATTATCTAAATATACAGAAGTAATTTTGTTAGTTATTATTAGTTCTTAATGTCTCGCAAATTAAACTTACTTGAAGTTGACCTATATTAATTTCGAGAAAACCGACTATTTCCGAAGTGGTTCTTTTTGTGTCTTAGAATCGTGATATAAACGCTTGAAATGCCTCGAGCGTTCTTTTTTTCCTTCAGAAGAAATTATTGACGACAGCATGTATTACCGAATGCCACAGTCTTTGATCCTCGAGGACGAACGTTTTCATAAATGTCAGACTGTTACGAAGTGTCAGTCAACAAGTGCTGTTAGAAAAGAATACACAATGTGTCTGGTTTGTTTTTAAAGTGACGATAGCTTTCATAGCTTTTACTTGCGTAGAGATAAAATTTCACGTTCGTGTTGTGTTTACGCGACTGGTCAAATCTAGAAATAAGCTGACATTACAGTAGAGAGTCGATTATCCCGACGTCAGTTATCCTTACGTTTAATTATCCGAGTTGGCATCATGGAAAAGAAAAGTAACAAATGTAATCGCAACAATGTCGATGTTGCCATTCCCAGAGCGTACAAAGACCAGTCAGCTCCAGAGAACTAATCTTATCTTACTCGACGAGTTAAAGGTGCGAGCATTTTCTATCAAAAATTGTTATGAAAACGTTTTTTGTGACACACAATTAATCTCAATAAATATTGGTACATATGTATATCCGTACACATATACAACCTATACCTTTTTGTTTGTCATGTTTTTTCACTGTGTACTATATTGTACTATATACATCGTACATGCAAATAAACAAAGTTATTTTTTGTACAAATGTGGTTAATTGTATTGTATCTTCCTTTTTGAAGAAAATTTTCACTATCTGAATTTATTATTATTCGAACAATCCATGACATCCATTCATATAATCGACATTGAACAGTACTTGAATGCACCCTCAAATCTAGTCTGTGTTTAGTTGTAATGTGCCTAATCCATGTGGTATTGAAGAAAATGTTTCCAAATTCTTCTGAATTTCAACGAGATCGGAATTTTTGAGAAAATATCTGTAAGATGGGCTTAAATCAATTTTTATAAACTAATTATTACATTTATTTTTGCTTCATTTTTTTCTTATTGAAAAAAGTTCAATTTCTGACTGAGAAAAGAAAATTATTGGAATGATGTCTGCGACGAGCAATAAGATAACAAAGATCGGCCACCGCAGTCTGCCATCGTTCGCATTTCATCGGCCAACTAAAAGTACATAGATTATAGATTACTTTTACTACTATACTTTTTTATTATACCTCTTCCAAACCTGACAGTACACCAGAAAATGTTTCCAAAGTCATGTTTGAATGAGCGTTGGTTTTTAATATTGTGATATGTTACCACAATCACTTTTTTCTTGAGTTGACGTAGTGATACGGATGTCATACTTATCTTCTCTTGATCTGAAATCACTTTTCCCTGAGCAGACTTTCGAATTAGATGACCCATGGGAATTCGCATGCACTCTCGGGTGAATGACGTGCGAGGTTTGGAGCGATCTTATCTTTCAAATTTAAAACCTCACCTTATTTGAAATAGAGACCGAAAAATATATGTATTATGCACATGATACGTTATTAGAATCAGTTTTAAGGTGGACAGATAAATCGTCCTAGATGTTGTGTGAAGCTATGATAGTTAGAGTAGCTGCGAAGCACTGAAGTGACCACCTTGGGACCTTCTGCAATGAGGAATAAGACATAATAATTGACTAGATATACATAGTCTATTTTTTTCTTCTACTCTGCCTTTTTTTCCAATACCTGTTCCTTTCAGAATGGTAATGTTGCACTTTATGGCATTCCTTCCTCATTGTGAGCAACCCTGCTTCAGAATGAGTGAGTTATTAGAAACTGTCTCACTCTTTCCAGCCCTCACCGTCACCCTCGTTTTTGTAGTGCAGTTTTGAGGACTAAAATACCTGCCAGTAATCAAGCACACGACGAGGACTCGTACGTACCAGCCGCATTCAAATCCACCTGATTTACGTGTTTCTGGGTTGTGATCCCTGACGCATACCGATTTGTCAGCGATTCTCTTCTTTCTATTGGTTCCACCCTTTTTAATCTACATTCCGTCTACTTTGTACGTTTGGGTTCGTTTATTTATTTTTACTTAATGTCGTAATTTATGGTCCGGCAAGATTCGGGCTATCCGGCCTTCTCTTCCATATAATCTTATGATTTTGGCAAATTAACTGGGAAGGAGAGATGTTGGATTCCTGTGAAAAGTGAGTTATCGAACCGATATTGGTCTGGATGGGAGAGAAACCTCTGCTGAAAACCTCACTCAGCGACAAATCGAATCGACACTCTTCCACTCACCAGTGCACTAGGAGTGAAGACTACCACTATGCCAAGGTTATCTGTGTTATCGTTATAACTGGGTAGTGTTAATACCTTTTTACTTTCTTTGCTACTTTGTGTTATGCTCAACTTTCTTTCAGTTGTAGATGTTCCTGTTCACACACGATCTTGTTCTTGTTCAAAAACGGAACATCCGATTTGATCGTAAGAACATTTCGTCAATCGATTATTCAGGATTTCGAGTTTTGTGAACTGTGCAGTTCACCCAGACTGAAAATTTTGCAAACTACTCAATAATTTTACACTATATGATTCAGAATTTAAAAATAACATTAAAATGTACGATAATTATGGTTAATGAAAATTTATATTTTTCTCTATAGTTTATTGTATCATTTTATGACAAATAATTTTCATATATATATGAAAATTATATATTTAACATTAAGAAAATGAAATCCCTACTAGTGGAATTTCTTACTTAATTATTTTATCACAGTCGTATGGGAAAAATTTGGAAAAAACACTTGGGTGATTTGTACAACAGATGAGTATCAAAAGGAAAATTCCTCCATACAATGGAAAATTGCCAAAGTAAGTGTATGTTTAAAAGGTTGAAATGAAGATCCTGAAAACGCTAATTCATACCGCCCTATCAGCCTTCTGCCTTGCTTTGGTAAACTATTTGAAAAAGTTATTATAAATAGACTTGAGACGGAGATAGAATATGGACATCACCTTTATGAGTGACATTATGTTTTCCGCAGACGGAGTCAACATCAGATGCTCACAACAGAATGAGGCAATATATAGAACACAGAGAATGCAAATTAGCTTCAGTGTTGTTTCTTGGCATAAGGAGAGCATTTAACAATGTTGGTTGGGGAGTGCTCTCTGAAAAATTAAAAAGGTATAAATTGAATCCCCGTATATAATGTTACAATGGATTATTTTACGGTTAAATATACATACCCAGTCATAGGAAAAGAGACGATAATTAGGGAAAAACGAAGGATCCCAGGGTGGAGCAATGTTTTGGAACATTGTAATAAATAGGATTTTAGAAATGATAATTAATAATGGATTCAAGGCCTGTGCCGCTGATCTGGCGGTGATTATAAAAGGGAACTCCAGTCATGTAATGCAGCGAAAAAAGGATAAACTTTTGAAGAAGTGTGATGAATGGTGCACGGAAGTTGGAAATTGCAACAAATAAAACAAATGGAATTCCATTTTGAGTGAAAATGGTTAATAAAAGAGAACCAGTTAAATTACGAGGAAACAGTTAAAATAGTATAGTCACATTTATTTGGGTGTTGTTTTCGATTTCAACATGTTGGGAGATCATATGATGTACGTGGAATCATAAGCTAAGAAAACGTATTATCAACTGAGAAGAATTGGTTTAAATAAATTTAATATCGGTAGGAGACAGCTACTACAAAATGTACAGAGGGGCAATAATACCCGTTATAACCTATAACTGTGAGACATGGGCACCGGCCTTGAGGACTGTGAAAACTCGTGAGCGGTTATCTCCACTCGAACGTTTGGGTTTGGTAAGACTGGCCGGATCATACGGTACTATTTCGACAGGTGCACTAATTGTGTTTTTGGGTACAATGCCTATTGACCTAGTCATATAAAAATGGGCATAACGAACAACGATGCGACGTGGACGGCTTGTACTTGAAGGGAATATGGTGTTGCGTGACGAAAGGGGATGTAAACGTAATAAAATGATAAATAAAAAACCTGTTTAAAAACAAGTCTTTATTTAAACCATGAGTTAAATAAGTTTAGGTGTTCATTAAGGTAATACAATACCAAATGTTAGTACCTCTATACATATTTCTCATTAGTAGATCCGAATAAAAATAAACGTGCTTATTATCTTTATCACAGAAAATAATTTCATATTTTTTGTGAATTATTAGTTTTCAAAAAGCTTGACGCACGAAAGCTCATGTAAGTGGATACCAATTATTTTCATAGGACAGTGTTTGGGTGGTAAGTAAGTACTTGCCGAAGTATGTATTTTCTTAACAATTCGTATTACCAAGCTACCTGTTGAACAGATTTTTAATGACGTGTTTTGTATTATACGGAATTAAAATACTTTGTTCCTCGCATACTATCACTCTTGCTTTTGAGTGAGTGTAAACAGAAGGATTTACAAATAAAAACAGGTACATCCAGGGGACGATAAATATAATTTTGCAAATCTGACACAAAATAAAATATGAAGGTTTATATTATTATTATAGGAAACCAAGGCGAGTATTGTTTCTTATGCCTTGCCATCATTGCTCGAAATACTCGGTTTACTCTTGGACGAGTAGCATATCGCAGAGCAAATAAGCGACTCAGACCCGAGATAAATGCTGATTTATCGATTAAACATAGTGTTACAATTTTTATTATTTTTACATGGAAGATTATTTCCAATTTTCTGAAGGGTCCACAAAAGAATTCACTCTTTTCAAAAAATATATCCAGACTTTGGAAGCAACATGAAATATATATATTGTTAAAACAAATATTATTTATTTGAAGGTTTGTTATTCATTGGAACATTGAATGATAACTAAATTCTCACAGCTTTTTTCCTAATTACCAATCTTTGATACCAATCTTTCAGCAAGAGAAACAACTGAACGACCGTTAGCTGCACCAGTGGGTGGAGGGTTAGTACATAACTTGAGTTCCTATTTTCCTGATTTCCCCCTGCAGGCGTGTGATCTCTCTAGGGAGAGAACATAAACCCATTCTTTCATAGTACATAAACCACCGCTCAACTGCATGTTCTGCGATCGGCTTGATCTCTTATGAGATAACCCTTCACTTAGATTTCATCTCATCGCACAAGTCGTTTCTTCTCGAGTTTTATTGTGTTGCATTTAATTGTACTTGCGATGTGAAGGTCGTTAGCCTAAACAGATTATATCCAGTGGTGGTATTACGATGGAAATGATTATGTGCGGTTAATCCAAGGATTTCTGTGGGGGAGGACAAGAGTATTTCTTTTTAATTTTAACGAAATTTTAATAAAACAATATTTTCATTTACTATCATGAACTGTTGTGGAACGTTAAGAGCAAATATTTATCACATTAAAACTAGTACCTTCAATAATTAATAATTGAAATGTAATATTTCGCTGTAATTATGTTTTGGGGGATGGGAGTCGTGGTTTGTATGGCCTTCCTCAGGATCCACTCTAATCAACTATCATCTGGATTAGTGAGGTCGTGGAAAGAAAGATATCTTTTCAAGTTCGTCATCGTTTTATTTGGGGATGGAATCCTTCGAAATGCTTCTCAAGTCACAGACTGCGCCCGATCCTTCCTAATCAACATCTCTCCCTGCCAATTCCGAAACGGAATAATGTGGTGTGGTTTGGTAAAAGAAAAGACCAGATAATTTGAACCTCAACACACCAATTAGTAACACATAAAAGACGTAAATAACTCATATATCTATGTTACTGAGGGTTCAGGCAAATCTGGTGACAGATACCATCAAGAACTACCACACTGCGGTAACTCGATCATAACCTATTCAAAAAAAATATATTTTTTAACTCCCATTGTTTCATGTGCAAATGCAGTACGTGATTTTCTGCTGCTGCCCTTACCTTCCAAAGAAAATTGACATTTATGTCCATAAACTTTTATAAATACAATTTCTGCTTCGTAATGAACATTTTAAGTGTTAATGTGTTTTTGAGGAATTAAATTTTGCTTTACAGCCTTGAGTAATTGAGGAATGAGTTACTTTTTCAATTAGCACCACAGCGTATTAGATGCAGAACTTGTATTAAGCCATTCATAAACACCAAGAGCCCTTATAATACTCGAATTCCACCGTATTTTGTGATACATTCATGATTTTGTATATGAATTCCAATATAAAACATATCAAACCAAATAGTGAACTGCAAAGCATCGAATAAATTCTCTTCAGATGTGTTTCGAACTCATAAAATGCATAAAATACTTCGACAGAAACAACTCTTAGCTCTAGGAAATTAATTGAGACGGCAGATTACACATCTTCATGAACATCTTCTGAATTTTCCTTATTCAGAAAATAAGGGAGTGACCATTACCGAAACTTAACGTTATTCCAAATTGCTACCGTACTTCACTGTAATCGTATATTTCTTTTGCCGCTGTTTCTATCATTCTGAAGTCCTAAGGAGGCCTGATTGCATGTTTACAGGGTGTCCTTCGGAAGCTCCAAGGGCTCTATGGTCGAGACATTGGTGTACGAGAGCCCCCTGCGAGAGGAACCAGAAGCCATCAGCCCAAGTCCGGACTCCGTCAATGCTGTCCTGCTGGCTGGCCCCGCTGTCGATCCCGACGCGCTTGCAGAGTAAGTACCCACAAATAATTATTTATCTCCTTCTTTAACAGTGTTTGATAGCAGAGTACAGAATTCGATCCAATATATCAATGAGAGAAAATACTAGAATGCTTAGAATACACCCTTGATGAATGCTGTCCATTTTGTTATATCTAATGGTAGCTTGTGCGCGGTCATTGTTTTGGTAGCTTGTGCGCGTTCAGAAACTCACATTCCCCGTGGCATTTTCGATCTTGCATAACATTATTTGTGATAATAAAGTTAAAAGCGCTTACCCTGGCATTTATCTGCTTACTATTTGATTTACTTTTTTTTTATGTGTTGTATTTCTTTTTCGTTCTCGAAATTTTTTCCATCAAGTAGCCACTGAACATTCGACAAAATACTGTTACGTATTAAAGTGGTAAAACGTGAAGACTGGTATTTTATTAATATACGTATTTACTCCGAAAATATATTTGATTTTCTTTTCATTCATTTGCACATTCATACTGTTTTGACGACCATACGTGAAGGATACGGATATTTGGACTTTCTAAATGGTCGCATTGACTTCTTAGAATTTTATTAGTTATGCTTCATTTTGTATTTTGTTGTGGTGATTGTAAATTGCTCAATCGGAGTTACACTTAAAAGTATGGAAGTAAATACGTTTTTAATCGCTTTTATTTAAAAAAAAATCATTACTAAAGTGAAAAATAATTTATCCGCTACCAAATAACTATAGCAAAGAATTACATTCAATGATGACTATTTTTGTAGGATTATACTTTCTAACTAATTTTAAAAATAACACTGTTTTAATGAAAATTCCCAATTTTTATTATTGGTGATATTTTTATTTTTGATCTTATACTTTTTGAGTTGAATTTCATGGCTAAAGAACATAATTCAAAAGACTGGTGGTTCATTGAACATACACACACACTCTGTCTTTCCTATTCTTCTCTTTCTCTCTGTGAATGTGTGTGTACGTACATGCATATTAATGAATGTGTGTGTACGTACATCAATTATATTTCATTCTTGATTGAGTCTAGTGATTTATATTATGAAATAATTGTATTTCAGACAAGAAAGCGCATATTTCTTACCCCCTGCTAAATGCTAATCATTATTACTCTGGTTTTCAATATTTCCATCCAAGAGAGTACACCTGCAACATGCGGGAGAACCTTGACAGCAAAAACATTCATTTATAATGTAGTTTCCAACATGCATTGTTTAGCATACTTTTGGTTCTAGTTTTTATGTTTTAAGTTTTATAATCGTTTTCTTCTGGTTCTAAGCTGATAACATTTTTCATATTTTCTCAGAGAAGGATTTCAGTTCCCTTTGGATTTTCCCATGACAAATGGGCGTTTTGGTGCTGGCAGACTCGCCATAGCTATTGACGTTATCAAATACTTCTTGTGACATCCTCTAACATATATCTGTTTGCAGAGTACTGGTATCGTAATTAGAGAGTGAATTCAAATGGCGCGATAGTTTATTGTCCTCCACGTGGTCATACGCAGTTTGTACTGTTTTTTGACAATAAATTTATTATTATTATTATTATTATTATTATTATTATTATTATTATTATTCTCTACCGGAAATCTTACAAACCACGGAACCGCATGCGTCAACGGTCGATGATCAGAAACAGAGAATGAGCGAAGTCGGGGAGGTGCAAAAACATAATATAAATAAAAGTAAGTAAGACCGGAAATTCCAATTTCTCATGGGTAAATAATTTAAAAACCAGGATGAGCAAAATATTTCATTTTTTTACGAATAATAAATTACCAGATTCCCAAGGACAACTGCAAATTGCACGTTTTTATTACTTGAGGATATGCAGCTTAATACGTACTTGTTCTTCTATTCCTATTGTTATGTACACACTGTACTGATACACTAGATCTTTGGTTTGTACACAACATTGCAGATTCCTTTTATCCTCGTACATGAAAATTCTTTTAAAATGTTGTCGCAAATGAATTCAAGATATGGTCATATAATTTCGAGTTACGGTTAAAAACTATGTATATTTATTTAAATATTATAGTTAAATTCAACTAGTCAAAATGGCAACGTGCTGTTCGTGTAATATTTGAAGTCATATCGAATTAAATTGAGGTGGGAATTTGCGAGGTGGTGGTCAGCGCGCCGACTTAACAGTCAGAAGCACCGAAGTTCGAGACACTTTTTATTATCTGCCAAGACTCATTTTGACCTATATTGGAGACGATTAGTCAAGATATCTTTTGAATAAGTACCGAGAAAAATGGTGAAAACATTGTACATATTTCCTGTTGCTTGTATTTCATTACATCAATGCCACATGTTCACCCGGATTTTCGGTGTTGTTACCTAGCTTTCGTTTCATCCCAATGGGGTCCTAGATTTCTGGATAAAAGTCACACATTTTTTTGTCGTTATAGTCTCGGGAAATATACATTTGCGGCAACTCGCAGGCCGACACGAAGCGACTGAGGACAGAAGAGAACGCGCGTTGTGGCGTTTAGGACTCTCCTGTCGTTTGCGTTCGGGAGGAAATAACGCAAGCGCGGATCCACCGCTTCCCAGGAAGCGTGTAATGAGCCTAATCGGCCGGTAACTGTTTTATTGGTCCGAGTACGAGGATGAGTGCTCTGTGTGTGGGCAGCGACTGAGGCGGAAGTGCGGGAGCGAGTGACGACGAACTGCGACCATTGAAGATGAAGCAGTAGGGATGTAAAATTGGAGACATGAAATGAAGCAGTATAGGTGTTTCGTTACTTCGTAGTCTGCCGGCTTCAACTCGTTGGTTGTCGAGAAGACGTTTCCACGCTGTTGTCATTTGGATGCATTTCTTCCTGGCAGTAAACGTTCATTCACATAAATTTACTAATGTCACAAAGAACCATGTTTCGCTTTTTGTAAAATTTCACATATGTTATTGAAATCAGTTTGAATCCTAAACCTAATTAAAATGCATATTTAGGCCACTTAAAACGAGACAAGCGATATCTAAGCATCCAAAAAATATATATAAGGTTCAGACAAAGTTGTGAGACTGTTGCTCTTGCATTATGTAAAGAAGTTTTGCACAATACCCTAGAGGACAAAAATAATGATTTCAAACATTTCCCGAAATAATAATGTTAATAAGTAGTTATTAATTATTATGAATTACTTCCGTTTTATCTATTACTTTTGTTTTCATTTTTTGTACGATATATAAGACATTGAAAAAAAATACCTGAGTTTTATTCAAATTAAAAAGTAAGATTGTGACACATTGTGATATTTTCTTCATGAACCAAGAGTCATTCGTAGTTCATCTATCTCTTTAAGCGGTTTGTTCGATGTTGTAGTGAATCATGTTCTTACGCTTATCCGAATCATATTCTTCTCGAGTTCACCTGTCGATAAGGCTCACAAAATACACGACATTGGTACATAAAGTTGAATTTGAAACAAAATTATAGTCATACGCGAAGGGTAGAATAAGATTTACATAAGTTGGAACCAAAAAATGCAAATGTTGTTTTACACATCTATTTTATTAACGTGCGTTTATCTTTATTAAACATTATAATTATTAGCTTAGCCCATATTAGAGATCGTGAGGAGCTAGTTCCCTCCTCCGTCATTTTCTGTCTTCATATAATCTTATTCGTCTCATTTCCTTCTTGCTTACGACCTGAAACACCACAAGACGCAAAATAAATAAATACGAGTATGTTGGCAAAATTAACCTAAAATTGTCTGACTTCAGGAAACCTTTTCATTCTCTTTTAAGGCAAAGAAACTGTGATATGTGTCTTCCAGCAGCTCTGTAAGCTACCCTATTTATATGTTGTAAATAAATTGATAAAAATGGATAAAACAATTTCTGCTCTTCAATCCTTTCAAAGGATAAATCCTTCCTGTTCTTGTTAAGATAAGTTGACCAATAATACTTGTGACCTCCTAGATATAAGAGTGTACACTAGTCTTCTTACTTAACTGAAGCTCGAGGTTAACACTAGCACGCAAATTAAATACTCTATGTGTAGAAGCACATCTGTCACGACGTCCGTATAGTTGGCTCCCCCACTTTCTCACATGAATAGAAAACATGCCTATAATTACGAGCTAATTAGGAGCTAATTTTGAGCCGACATTACAAATTTTGAGGTCTACCGGAAGCCGCTCAAATTAATTTTTTAAAAAGGGGACGTGGCTAGTTCGAAAGTCAGTAAAAATAGGTTTCATTGGAGAAAAGACACCTTGGTGAAATTAAAATTGGGAGTAATATGAGCTCGCAAAGAGCATTTGGTGCCGAATAATGAACATTTAGGGGGTGGAGGGGTCAACATAAATCTTGCCAGGCGCTGGTGAATGAAAGCCGCACAGTTTTCACAGTTTACGAAACAGATGACTTATGTTTCGTAATGTTACGTATTACGTAATGTTTGCCCATTAATTCACGAACGGTTAACAGTGGAAAGATGTTACATATAGAAATAGTTATTTCAACTCATGGTCATTCTGAGGAAAGACGCCATGAGCTAATCGAAACGCGGTTCGTTGCTCTTTTGTCACTCGTACGCGTTCGTTTTGTACATCATATTCTCGTTACGTTCGTAACGATTGGAATTGTTAGATACTGTTGAAAGACGTAAAATTAATGATGAGTATTATAACTAAATTTGTTGCCAAACATGTCATGTACTCGACTCATGTGTTGTCATGATTTTTCTAATATTAACCTTAATATTTCTGTGAATTTAAATCTATATTTTTTACTGTATTATAACAGTGATAGTACAAATGTTCGTCAAAATACTGAAATATATTCGATTAATGTATCCGAATATAAAGTTGAATTATGTCTCCCTTTCCTCTTGCTTAGGTTCCATCTATCTCCAGTGGCGAGCTATATTCTCACTACTTAAATAATAATAATAAATTTAATAATAATAAATTTATTGTCAAAAAACAGTACAGACTGCGTATGACCACGTGGAGGACAATAAACTAATTTACTCTCCGGAAGCAAGCAAGGGACCATCCCATCAATTCCGATCAAGGGCCCTAAGGCAGAGGCGGATTCAAAAATTTCAGCAAAAGTTCCTAGATAAGATAAAAAGTTAGCTGCGAGTTATAATACATATATAATGTCAATATGTTTGTAATTTAACGCAAATATGTTTGTAAATTTACATGTACAAGTTATTATCGAACTATAGATTATTCTGAGTATAGTGTTTAAAAATCATAAGAGTTGAAAAAACACTAAATTCACGATTTATTGTTACAATAAACACGCCCCTAGACAAAACCTAGAGAACCTGTATAAGAAATCCGCCTCTACCCGAAGGAAAAACGAAGAAAAACCCGGGTCAGGATGGGGCTACATAATTAATGTACACAACCGTGCCAAAGTTGAGTACACATAAAACTAAATTAATATGAGCCATACAGCAACACAACCATGCAAAAAAATAGTTTTTGAAATTGTTATAAGTTGTTTAAAAAGTACTACAGCAATGGCGTGATAAAGTACAAGACGAATTTAACTTTTATTAAAATCAATAAATTCTTTTACAGTGTAGAAGCACTGGTGCAGGAGGTAGTTTTTAACCGCGGATTTGAAGATATTCAATTTCATAATGTCTTTTATATTCTTGGGCAGGGAATTATATAGAACGATTCCCGAATGATAAGGTCCTTTATGGCAAAGAGTGGTTGACACTCTAGGGCAATGAATATTATTCCTATTGCGAGTATTGTGTTCGTGAACGAGACAGTTTCGTATAAAGCAAGGGTGGTGCTTCAGTAATT
>NNCF01131694.1:22874-67143 GCA_002313205.1 Laupala kohalensis | reverse complement strand
ATAACTAATAACAATAATTAATCTGGTAAAACTTTTACAAAGTATGCCATTTATCAACTTTAATTTTATCTGTCAAGAGTTCAGGTCCGATCCGCCATTGCCTATTCATGTTTACACTTTCATATAGCAAATATGATTTTGAGACGTTTTCTACGTATTCTCTTATGTTTCTCAGGTTCTGAATAGTAGTGTAACATGTTTCCATTTGATAACCAGAATGTTGTTAAATTAGCATGTTGTATTATGTAGATATGTTTACATGGACACTTCACATTTCTTTATTTCCGTGGAGTACTTGTTTCTGTTTTATTTCAAAACACTCCACTTACACATTTCGAGCAGGGAGCATCTAGCCGTCAGTACCTTAAGGGTTTTGCTCAGAATCTCCCTTTTGTGTTTCAAATTACCAACCTTCAACGATTCTCTTCCCTTCTGTCTCCTTGTAATCCTTCCTAGAATGATATGCATTTCCTGTCTAGCCGAGGCTCCTTTCCGAGTTTTCTCGCTTCTTGAGAGCTCGTATATTCGGCCGCGTGTCTCGTTCCTGTCCGCCAGATTCTTGCAGCTGGCGGCTCGTTTTCAGAACGCCCTTTTGTGTGCACCTCGGTTCCTTTGCATGCGGCGTTACGGATATTTACGTCATCCGCTTCTCCACGGTTGTCCACGCTCTCATCATTCGACTGCCATCACCGATTTGTTCTTATGGGACCTTTGAACGTAGGTTTGATACTTTTTATTGTTGTAGTTACATATTACACTACATGAAAGTCATACTTACGTCTATTATTATTATTATATTATAAATTAATGAGAAATAGGAAGATTTTTACATAATCTCTGTAGTATACATGATCGATTATACATTATCTATGTATTCCCATCCTGACCCATGTTTTCCTCCGGGTAGTGACGTATTTTCCCAAGACGTGAATGTCATTTAAAACTTTTGTTATTATTAATCCCGAATTTTCTCTGCACATTATATCTACGATTCATTTTGGAATAATTAATGGATAACTACGTAAGTTATTAAATAGTATTGAGTCCGGCATCTTGGGCCCTTGATCGGAATAGATGGGATGGTCCCTTGCTTGTTTCCGGAGAGTAACTTAGTTTATTATCCCCCAAGTGGTCATATGCAGTTTGCAACTGCATTTTTGACAATAAAGTTCATTCATATTATTCGAATAAACACACAGAAAATACTCACATATTAGATGGAACAGTTTCGGTGTCCAGCGTATCTTCGCCACGTACAAGATTACCCGAGTCTTCTATCTTCGGATTTCGTTGACCAACCGTTAAACAAAGGGAAGAAAAGTAGGAGGGAAATTTTGAAACTGAAATCAAGTTCTACGTGGCTGAGGAAGGTGGACGCAGAAATTGTTCCGTCAAAGTGAGACATTTTTGTGTGTTTTTATTTCTATTTCTCATTAACTTTAAACCTTTTTAAATTATAGAAGACGGTTGTGTCGCTTTATTTTCCAGATTTCCGTATATTTATATTATATGTTTTTACGGCCTCTTGTAGACAATTAACGATTCCACTCGCATTTCAGCCAGGACTTTGTTCTTCTTAGGGTGTTTGCATAAGTAATGCTGTATCTTAACACGTCATGAATAATATTATACAACATTAATCTCACAAGTTACAATTGATGCGTATCAAACTTACCAGAGATATTTTTAAAAATTTGTTTATGTGAATTTGTTTGTAATTATGAGTACACATCGCATCCCAAAACAATTTTTGGAACTAACTTTCCGGGTATTATTCAACAACTGTCCGTATTCTTCTGGGATCTACGTCAGTGATAGTTCATGACACTTATTACAATTTTAATACTATCACAAGTCAGTGTCTGCATTTCCTAACAAAATAACAAATCCTAAATATTGTGAACTAAATCATTTGCATTTTTTAAGGCTTGTATTTTCAGAACTAACTTTTTACATGCAGGTGATTGTTTTTCATTGATTCATGACCAATGATAATGCAATGAGTTATTTTTCGTTTAAATGTATTTCAAGTTTCATCTCGATATTTTAATGACAGAAAAGAAAATAATGAGATATTTTAGACATTCATAATGGCGATAGACAATATACGAAGAAAGATTCAAGTGATGTTCGTTTAAAAAAAAAAGCAAAACAAAACTCAAGAAAGAGGATAATGACATGAAAATTAGAGTATAAAATTGGAATTGTGAGAATGAGAAATATCGTAATGAGTACATGCTGCTTAAGAATTTATCCTGGAACCAGTGACTCCAAAGATAGAATAAGACGGATAAATATAGGTTCTCTACCCAATATTCCTCTGTTCCTTCCACCCGATCTTTATAAAAATTCTCACCAACCCTCATTCCAATCCTCTTTACTCTGTGGAATCCCTGGTACTTTTAATTTTCCCCTTGATTTGCTTTCTGGCTCGCAATTAACTATCACTCTGTACAACATTTAACCCTGATCAGACAATGCGTGTTCTTCCCTCTCCTCTTGAATATTCCAACGCCCTCCTTACATCGTTTCCTCCTACGTTGCCCTATATCCTCTGTTTCCGCGCCCTTCCTCCGTGATCTGCCCTCTTCTGTGCTGACCGTGCGCCCTTCGCTGGGTCAGCCGATGGCGCGCGACGAACCTCGTCACCGGAATTTCATTACGCTGCCGTCGAGGTCCATGGAGGACCTCTTCCTTCTTCGCTTGATGTCTCCGGCCCTTTTCGGATCGTCACTCATTCGTTTGCTTCTCATACTCTTGTCTCGCTACTCATTATCTTCTGCCTTCTGTCTCCTGTTTTTCCTTGCCCTGGATTTTCTCCCGTTTTCCTTCGGATAGAAGCGGATTTTATGTACAGGCTCTGTTAGTGGTGGCGGTTTTAATACTGTTATTGAAATAATTAATCTCAAATTTAAAGATTTGATTACAATACGTATTTGTTTTTTGTATTCTATTAAACACAGATTTGTTGGTATTCTGCTGACATTACAATACATACTAACTACTTTTATTCTGGTGTTGGGAGTGAGGTGATATGTTAAATCCGTCTCTGTCTTAGATCATCATGATCGGAATTGATGGAATTGTCCCTTGCTTGCTCCCGGAGAATTCATTAGTTCATTGTCCTCAAAGTGATCATAAGTTTGTAACGTTTTTTTTTTACAACAAATTTATTTATTTTTGTCGGTTCTGCTTCATGGACCTAGGAAAGGGCGGTTCATCCTGGACCTCATTCTGCATGAATTCTCCAAAATTTTGTATTCTCCAAAATAAAATGAACACGTAAATTTGAACAGAAAAATATCGCACAATATTACAACAGAATAATAAATTTTAGTTTAAAGTCAACTCGAGTTTTTTAAAATACAGATTTCTTTTTTTTTAAATATTGGCATGGGAACACGTTCGAACGTGACATGAAAGAGATCGTGAAGCGAGACATGATGAAACACTTTTCGTAATAAACGTCGCACAAGTTCAAGTGTAGTTCGTTTGTGCCGTTCTTAGTCGGAGTTGTTTTGGGACGGTCCCGCCCCGAGACCGCTAAACGTGTGACCAAAAATATGATCACATAAATTTGAACTACTATTGTAGTAACATTTTATCACATATATAATGGCTGTGTTTATTTTCAGATAGGTACAAATTTGTATTTTGAAGTATTTCACGTAATTTAGACGTGCTAGAATTTATTTTTTTGTGGGGCTCGTCGACATCGAGGTTGTTAGAGCCCTAAAATCTTGCACAGGTGGGGAAAATGCAGTTACGCACTAGGGAGAGCCAACATGACTCTACCTGCGTATGGGACTCGTCGAATGACTCAACCATACCCACTAAAAACCCTCCTGAATTACAATATATCAAAACATATCTCGTAACATTGAGGACAAAAAATGAGAGGGGGACAAAAAAATGAGGAAAATGAAAGATACCCTAGCCCTCGCAAGCGAGTAGCGTCGGGATCGAAAAGAACAAGAGGTGACCAAGGAAGGTCAGGAAAGAGAAAGGAAGGAGCATGGCACAAGTAAGTGCAAGTAAAGCCAGACTCAGCTCGGGGCCCCGTGTTTGCCAAACACGTACTTACTAGTTGTAAGTCCCCTGGGGGGGGGGAACGTGCTAGTATTTAAGTATTTACCTGGTACGCAAATAAGACTTCCGGCCCTGGCCTCAATAGAGTATAGTATATTATGTGGGTGCAGGTACGTCACTGCTCTTGATTGCTTACCTACGCTTTCTGTTTTATTCTTATCTATGCCTGTCAAAAGCGGGGAGGGTAAGTAATACCGTCTTTTTTCCAACATACCTCATAATGGGAGTTTGATAACCTTCCCGGCGGAACTACGTGAGGCGTACAACTGATGTTTCTATCACCACCTCTGGTTTTTTGTACCTATAATTTACGTTTTCTAAGAATTCGATAAAATTAAGTACTTGGCAGTCGCTGAGCTCTATATCGAAGCACGTTTTCCTGTATACTACCGTAGATACCTGCCTACTGCTCATGTTGAAAATTGCGCTAGACTTCCGAGAAAATTTCACGGTAAGAACTATTTAGAAAGGAAATATAATCTAATGTGTAAGAAAGCATCCAGTATTAAGCGGATGGAGAAAAAAGTTTGTCTTATTTTGGCTCTGTCTCCAGAAAAAAAAATATCGGCAACTTCTCCGATTCCCATGACATGTTTGTGTATCTAGGATAATAAATAACAGGATTTTAAAAGAATCATAAAATAGCATCGTATACTGTGCTATTTTAAATCTTTTGGACAAGACTGAGCGGTAGTATAAGTCAACGTAGTCGTAAGTCGAATGTACTTGAATGTAATGCTCAAGTTCAGTCTAATTCCTTCAGTCATATATCCATGCTATTTATGACAATGTGTCTGTCATATATGAATGTGAGCAATAAGTATCCTTGTAAATAAACAGTCGATAAGAAGCAAAGAATTATAATACGTGACGCTTTAGTATCTCAATAACGATCGAAGAATCTCACGAATATTCACGAGATCGAAGTCTGTATGCTCGTGTATACGGCCGAGTTGAACTCCTTGGCGCCATTGCTGACTTTGGTAAAACGTAGACGAAAGAGAATAAAAACTTTACTGCAGCACTCCAGCGGGGTAGTTTGGTACTATCTGCATTGAGGCGACTGCTGACGTTAGGAGGAAGCCTCGCTATCTGCTGAACGTCTCCATCTCGTGCGGAAACTGCGTGAAAATTGCGCGACTTACGAGTGACTCTGTCCGGTGAAGGCGTCCTTTCGTCTCATTTCTGTAGGTTTTTATCGCGACTGTGAACGACAGCAAAATAAGTCGTTTTGAGGGAGATGGTATTCTAGAAAATAACTTGTTTTGTGTCGTGGAAGTGCAATCTCGCAAAGAAGATTACTTCAAGTCATTTCGAACCCGACGTAATGAGTGATAACGTACGAGTGTTGAAGAAAATGGCGAAAAATGGATCCGAGCTTGGGCCGTGGAAGAGGAAATTTATGTGTCGTTATATTTTTTTGAAGATGTAGATTGTACGTTATATCAATTTTATGAGGTTCATTTGAAACGTTTCGACTTTTTGCGAGAGCTTCTTCATTCGCTCATCTCGTCACAACATTAATTTTGTATGTAGGTTTGTATTTTCTCTTCTCTGTTTACTGGACTTTTACATTGGCAGTGGAAATCGTAGTTTTGGACTTAATCTCCTGTTTGTGTTATATCCTTGGAAAAGTAACGATTATGTAGTATTTTAATAATCCTATCACTGTAGAATTTTGAAAAAACATAGATATAATAATAGAACATGAACATACAAATACTTTAAGAGTATAGAGAAGGTGACTAGAGATTTATGTGCCCGTACGGAAAAAAGTGAAACGGTTCAACACATGTTTTGGAATTGTTCTCAATATGGTCCAGAAAAGGATTTTCTAAAGCCATACATGAATGTAGGTACATTAAACCTTTATTAAGTATGTTATGTTGAATGAAAATGGGAGACGGGACCGGGGTTCGAACTCGGGACCTTGAGCTCAGCGCGCTCATGCGCTTACCGACTGCGCCATCCCGTTCGCCTCATGGGTCCGTCTTCCTTCCTCATTCAACTTGCGAGACCCAAAGACCTCTGAGGTGGTCTCGTAGAGACTAAACTCCTCGGCAAGCGCATGAGCGCGCTGAGCTCAAGGTCCCGGGCTCGAACCCCGGTCCCGTCTTCCATTTTCATGCAACATAACATAATTAATCTGTTACCTGGCGGTGAGGTTCACCGCAATCTAAGAGATTTCTACATTAAACCCTAAAAATTTGGAACGCTTAGTCTCGTGAAAAAGAATATACGAAATATTTAGGGAATTTTGCATAAAAATAGATCTTATAAGAGAAGTACTCTGACAATGGTAAATACAATCCACAGCCAAGCGGAACTGCTGGAGTATGCAAATAACTCTTTTCCTGTTACAATATATGATTGCTTTTTTAAAGAAGTGTGTAAAACATTTTCAAGCAGAGGACGATGTTTTTGAAGCGACTCGTTATTTCTAAGCAGGGGTGGGTGGAGCTATAGTTTCAAACAAGTTTGGAGATGGAGAGTGATAGTTTTAAAACGCCAAATTTTACTTTACATAATACACTAGTAATTTGTGCACTTGTGGGGAAGAATGATACCATGATTCGTTGTGTTAGACTGATCTCACTTGCAAATGCGTCAGACAAGAGAGCAGTCCCAACCCTTTCCGTGGAGTATTATTTTTCTGTACGTTTCTCTGTTAATTGGAATGGTCGTGTGACGTCCGCATTTCTGATGACGTCTACGCGTAGTGTTCGCAATGGGATCAGTTCCGCGACCCTGGTTCGCGAAGGATCCGTGTTACGTGGCTCCGGAACTCTGTTTGGAAGAATGATAGAACGATACAATATCAACGAGAAATTGTCAGAAGTCGCCCGCCTATTTTACTGGTGACTAATTTTTGGGAACAATTTCCTGTACGATTAAACTTTTAAGTTGAAATTAATTTTCTTTATTTTGAATAGGAATAATTTCCCAGCGTTTAAAAGAGAAGATATTTTGAATCTTCAAAGTCGAGATATCAATTTTAAAAATAGCAGAAGGTAATTAGATTCAGAGTTTAATATTTGTATTTTGTTTTAATTATACTTTTACCCATTGTAATATGATTTATAGACGTTCTTTGAGGCAGATACACTGTACGTAAACTACAACATTAGGTACTGTGTATATTTCTTCTGTGGACCACATAATCTTGGTTTTGATTTCCGGTNTTAGATTCAGAGTTTAATATTTGTATTTTGTTTTAATTATACTTTTACCCATTGTAATATGATTTATAGACGTTCTTTGAGGCAGATAAACTGTACGTAAACTACAACATTAGGTACTGTGTATATTTCTTCTGTGGACCACATAATCTTGGTTTTGATTTCCGGTTTTTTGTCAAGGTATCCTATTTTAAATCAAGCGAAACATTTTTATTTAGTTAGTTATTTATGTCTTGTAATGTGAATAATGTCATGAGGCCTTCTCTTCCACCTATGATTTGAGTGTGGGAATCGGGAAGAAGAGTTGTTGAATTACCGGAGAATTTAAGATAGTGAACTAACATTTGGAGTAAGTGCGTTTTTCCGCTGAAGTTTCCCCCATCTAGTTTGGTCGAGTAGGGGTGTAGAATAGTGTCTGATCCATGAGGGAGCACAGGTCTTCCTCCCAAAAAAAGAGAAAAAATAGTAATAGTAAAAGAAAGTTCTTTTTACTTCGAAAAAAAATCAGTATACCCATTGAAAGCAACAAGACGTACTGAAATTTGTGTGGAAAGACGATGTATAAGTCAAACACATGACATACTTCGCTTTTGAAATATCTTTTCGGTGGATAGTACGCAGCGCTCGAAGTTAATGGTAGAGCGCACCACCAACTGCTTGCGACAAGTCTACTGCAGAAACATCACCCTTACACTCTGCAACTTCTACCCTCTTTCTGTCTTATTTCAGTTATTATACCTAGAGTATTTAAGGACTAAAACTAGGTTATAGAGTATTTATGAACATTAGTATTTCACTGAGAAAGGACGAGTAAAGTGAAATGAACGGATTCTTTGAACCCCGTACTTTGATGCTTCATTCACGCTCTTCTTATCTCTCAGAATGCAGAACTTCATCCCTTAAGTCAACTTAACTCTAGTTGTCTTCGTCTCACTCCTTAGAAAGAAACTATGATAAACTTCATGGTGACACGTTATTAAGAACCGAATCTTCAACATGATCACCGCAGACGTGCTTCTACCACGAGGATCACTAAGGTTCTCCTAGTTGTCGTTCACTTGCTCCACGCGTTACACAAAGTATTCTCCTTATGACGAAGTGGAATACAGTCTCTGTTGCAATTGCTGCGTGTCACAGTTTATTGCGGTATGTCTACGTTCTCAATAGGAGATTTAACCTGCATTCCCCGGGTGTCGACCTACTTCCTCCGTTGACTCCGCTCTTCATACCACTGTCCGAGCTGAGAGTGTTATCACCTTGTGAGATCAAGTAACACTATTTATTAATTAACTCCCTCCCCCCCCCCAAAAAAAAGTACAAGCTTTAGTTTCTCGTGTACCCTTTTTTCATTCAAATCTGAATAAGTACTATGAGAGAACAGGTTTGGATGTGAGATCCAAATGTAGAGGAACAAAAGTATCTCTCCAATCATTATGATGTGACATTCTATTCTTTGGATGTGACATCCCATCCTGTGGATATGATATTGCATCGTTTGTATCTAACACTCCAACCTTTGGATGTGACATTCCATCTTTACAATATCCGAACTAAAGGGTTCTATTGTCATATCCAAAGGTTTGGAGAGCTCCTCTCCTTACTCTCTATTTGGATCAGCGATCCAAGCATAGGGTCCTTACATAGTGTACTCTCCGCCTTTAGTAACGCGATTGTTTTTTTTTGTTTTGTTTAGTAATATGTGTTTGTAAATTGATCCGACATTCCTACTTTCGCATTATTTTAGTTTTTGTTCATGGAATATTTGAAGGCAGGAAGAGAGGATGGGGAAGGAAGAATCACGTTTGATTTGCATCCCATTCTTGAGTTTTCTGCTCCAGCATCAACCCTGAAGGGACCGAAATCTTGATACGTGACGGCAGCCGAATACATTAGTCTTTGCCTCCCTTGTTGGAAATGATCTCGAGGTGCAACGATCTCGAAAAGCAAACGCAGCTCATTCATTTTGGTTAGTGTATTATTTTCATGATTTATTATGGTTAATGGCATCTTAACCAACCTGGTGGTTCAGTCAGATTGACGCGGAGGTTACTCCTGAAACCAAATTTTTGGGGTTCGTATCCCGGGTAAGATATGGGTGTTGTACACGTGAATGACGACGAGAAGCCATCAGGGGTTGCATCTATTGTATAACCATGCCAGAGGACGTCTAGGGTTGTCTAGACGCGGTGCGAGATGGTTCAAACCAGTCTTCGGAGTGAAAACTATAATCTTCGCAGCGAAAGGAAAGAAACGGGATGTAACCAATGTAGTGAAAGCGCGGTGTTCTCACATGTCTGCTCTGGGGGGTTTGCTAGCATACGACTCCACCCATTCCAGAAGGCATGCCTCGGCACCCACACGTAACCCTTGGCATAGCAAAAATCAGGCAGTGTCAGATAGACCAAAGGTTAAGGATCAAGTTGTCTGTCCGTCACGGTTGACATATCAATTACTGCCGGTTCTGCGATTTGATCCGAAAGTGTACTGCTGGCACTAGTAAAATGCCCACGTGTCTACGACGAGACGAGTCCGCAATATCGCAGGTCTGGCATTGGCTTCTCGACTTTCAGAGGGTATTTAAGCTCCTCCCTCGTTACTTTTGTTTCGCTGCAAGCACTGTAAGTAACACTAATAATGGAATCTCGAGGAACACAGATTTTGAACGATAAATCTCGATGATTCATTCTCTGAAATGTCAGTATATTTGCCAAAATGTCACCACATCTGCGCCTCTCACCCTCATCTTTGCCTCCTCCATCGCTACCACAACGTTCTACCAACCTCTCTCTCTCTCTCTCTCCCACGCCTTCGTAGCTAACGGCCGCGTACGTCTCGCAACACACAGCAGCTCCTTGACAGCCGGCTACAGCAAACGAGTGAAGTTTGAGACGCTGGCGGCGGTTTCTACGTTCTCTCCATTGCCTCAGGGGGGCGCTCAACTTTCCCAGCCCCCCCACCCTCCTCCTCCAACCCTCCGTCACTCTCACTCCACCCTCGAGGTAGTAAACAACTGGCACCCCTGTTGTACTTGTAAATCCTGATTCTCAAGACTGAGAACGGTAAGCAGTCCGCCTCCACCCGTGCGGTACGCACTTCGGCCTTAACGCGGCCTCTCAGGAAACGGAGATATTTCCTTCGGTTTCGACAGACATTGATGGGGTTTATTCTGCGACAAGTGACATCCCGAAGATTAGATCAACGTCCCTCCGTTATTCCAAACCGAAAGAGCTATACTAGTATTCATTTGAGCATAAAATAACAATTGAAGTGTTTTGCTTGTACTAGAACAGTGACGGATTTCGTTTCAATACAAAAGAACTTACTGTAAAATATATGGATTAAAGTAGGTTTAGTGTACATTATTTTGATTTTCAGTAAGTAATTAGAATAATAGGAAAATATTTTTAATTATATTCTACGTTCATATTTTTTACTTAATCTTAAGATTTTCGTTTATCGTGTGCATTTAGTGCTCTGATTTTCAACAATTTTAAATTGTATCGAATTTAAATAATATTTAATTTTTTATATCGTTTAACAGTGCTTTCAAGCTGTAGAAAATACTGTGTTGTACGACGCATAATTTAATGAAGGATAACTCTTACAAAATAGGTCTGCTATAAATATTTTCAATGTTTGTGTACATATATGATAACAAATGGCTAGGTTTGTTCACAAAAAGAGAACAGAAGTATGTGGTACATGGAACTCAAATTTTATTAGTATCATGAGTAGATGAATTTTAAAATGATTTTTAATTTAAATAATGGGACAAAAAGATTCTATTAATTTGATGTCATTTTTTAAAGTCAAATAGCCAAATTATTTTAAAGTCAAATTTTTTAAACTCAAATATCCACTGTTCAGGGACCTGTTGCCAATATGGACAGATTTTTGTGTGGTAATTAAAATTTTTTATAGCATCTCTTCTTTTAGAATTTTTTTTCTACCTCCTATTGTGTACCCATAACCATGTAGTAAAGCTTGATGCAAATGTTGGCAACTCTGACTCCCTTGTTCGTTTGTTGCCAACCACCGTAAGCGAAGCCCCGTGACAAGCTGCCGATCCTTGAAATTTACAAAGCGTGTGGGGTTCCCGTGGAAGCTATGTACAGGAGTAAAGTTGCTACTCTCAGTCTCTTGAAGCCCCGAGTTATAACACGGAGGGTCATATCTCAGACGCACCAACCATGCTTACCACAAGTGTTCCGCGGGAATTAGTTACTCTTTTTATGGGAGAATTACTTAGTAAGTACGTTGTATGTGAAATATCTTAGGAGTTTCAAGACGTACAGAAATTGCGGACTATTTTTTTTTGACTTATGATGCTTAATTACATTATATATTAAATATACTTTTTCTATAAGTCAATAAAAGTGTAGAGTATGTTTTTGTGGATTTTTGTGAGGAAGATTTGAGGTTTTGCAAAGAAATATGAAATTTCAAACGTCAAGATCTTGAGTGTTTTCTAATATTTTTGAGAATCATTTCAATATAGTCAATATAAAACCACAAAAGAAATTATATTTTTTTATGAACTTCAAAGTGATGTTCGAATTGACTTAAAATAAAACAATCTGGATTGAATGATCTGGGGCAATAGGTCAGGAGCTGCACCAACCCTTTTGAATTTGATTTTACTTTCCAATCAGACATTTTACTTATCAGACATATGCACACACGTTAGTGGATGTTTCAGCAATATTGCTTTGAAATCCTGGTAGGTTTCCCCACATAAAAAAAATAATTCCGAGTTTTCGTTCTTAATAATATGGTCAAGGAGTGCGACATGCTGTGCAAGAATTTGTTTTCCCTTTTATATATTTATTATCTCCCCCTTTACAGCATGAAAAAGTGCCGGCGCGGAACAATGAATTGTACTTTTAGAATTAATTGTCCAGAGATTATTCCTTGTTTTAATCCAAGTCCGTTTTTTCCCCTTCATTGTTCAACGTCGCTGCGGTTTTGTTTTTTATTATTATTATTTTTTCCCCGTTGAATGGTCCCTCGTTCCGAGTCGGCAGCTGTGAGGCACTCCAGCTGTTCTCGCGGCTGTAGCTTCGCTGCTGGAGTCTATAGAGCATGGTGCTCGTGGCTAAGCGCCAACGAGTGGCGTTGAGAAAAGGAATTACATGTCCTGGAACACAGTGCTAGTGCGGTGTATGGTGCGGTTCGGGATTTCTCAATGTTTCCTCGTGCATCTAGTCAGTATTCACAACCCTTATCAAGTAAAGGAAAATAAGATAAATCAGTAAATTGGTATGTCTAAGTTACGGAGTGGAGTCATTGTGGCTCTGTGGGTAGAGCGCTGAGTTGTTGTTTGGGTGGCTGGGTTTCGATCCCCGGTGGACCGGTGTGGGGATTTTTCATCAGTCCCCTAATACGCACCTATGGGTCTTGTTGTGCAAGAGTTACGGAGTATAAGAACACATTTCTATCAATTTAAATTATGTGAGCAATATTATAATCGTCTACATACGACATATACATTATTTCTATTTTCATATTGTACGTGTTGAGTGCAAGAAAATGGTCCTAATAAACCTGAAACCAATTCTGGTGTATATTGTGATCATTCCAAAATTATAGTTTAAACATTTTATCTGATATTTCTTACTTCTTTCGATGAATTGATTGCAGTTATTTACATAGCTTGTATGAAAAAAATAGATGTAACTGATCAAATCAAATTAGATTGCTACATATAAGCCTATAAGGAAGAGCCGGATCGTTAGGTCGGGTATTACTCCTGATGTGTATGGCAGTTTGTGCGATATATTTCCTTCGTAAACTGAAAGACATTTTTAATTTCATCCGCATACGATTAAACCAAGAGATATAAATTTTTCGATTTAAAATTGGAATGAATTGCGGAGCGCTAGTATTGTCCATCCTAGTCCTTTATGAAACCTGGCATTATTTTGTGAAAATAAGTGGGAAATGACTTTTTAAATTTCATCAAAAATCTTATTAAAAATAAATAAGAAACTTTGTGTATACATTATCCTAATTATCTTTGCTGAGGTTTACTTTTGTACATTTGACAAAATGATCCCCTACACATATCACAGTGTTTACCATCTCTCCTTATGACTTGCATCATCCTTCTCCCTTCTTTATACCTCGTGTTCCACTGGACTGTCTTTCGTTCCGACAGCGCCGCTTGCAGGGTCCCTAGTACCCTCTCGAGTAATTAATGGGACGCCAATCACTGCATTACCCTCGACGTCGAATAAAAATTTTGCTTTGGCTGCGTTTAAGACACGTTGAAATTCGTTAAACGACTTGTAAACCCAGAGAAAGTATTATAAAATATATTTCTATTACCTAAACGTGGCTTGTTGTGGTTCTTTCTGATCGAAATAAAATTTCTGAGGATCGTTTGAATTTTGTTATATGGTGTAAATAAATGCATAGTGCATTTCTCACTACTCTCCTGGATGTCACGTACGTATTTCGTCCTCGCCCTATCCTCATCACTGCCCAGCGTGATGTCTCTGGCCGTCGCCGGCGGCATACGAACCGTTTGATGTACGTCCCCTCGACCTGTATCTGCAATCACAGTCGTCCTCCCCTTACCTCCGGCGTGTCAACCTCCCTTCCTCACGCCTTGACCGGGACCCGTAATTACGTGTGTCGTGCTGTAGGACATTAACGCTCACGGCTTAGGATTAAGGGCATATAGATACGAGGATATAGTTGCCGTTTCTGAGGTTGGGGGAAAAAAAATTGTTATCCCGTTCGGTTGACGTGGAAATGGAGTCGATTCCGAGTGGGTGTGGTAATGAAGTCATTGCGTGCGAGGACCGTCGTAGTCACCACGCCCCGCGCCCCTGGTGGTTCTTGGCTAGCTGTCACTGTTGCTCACATTCGTTTGGTGGTTTCCTGCCACGGCCCTGCCGTAGGGATAAACTGTCCATGTGTTTCGGATTTAGAACATCTTAACTAATTATGAGTCTATATATACTGTTCTTTCTCAGGGCGACCCGTGGCGTAGTGCCTAGCGTACTCGCATTCTACCTCTGGTGACGCTGCTTCAAACCCTGTCTGATTTAAGAAGAAATCGCGTTGGAGGACGAAGCGAGATTCGCGGAAGGTTTTCTCGGGGCGCTCCTGTTTTCCGCGACAATCATTCCACCACAACATTCACTCGTCATCATTCACCCTCATGTCTTTCATTCATCATCCACCTCGGGCAGGTGCGTCAGGAACGGAATCCGGCACCCTTGTAATTCTCCCGCCATATCAAAAAGAGGCATCGTATCATCCTCATCTCCGATTCTACAGACAAGATAAAAGGAGTTAAGGTTCATATATATTTTTTCTTTCTCACTCAAGGACTTATCGTGGAGGGTGATCTCAAAATTTTGGATAATTTTCAAGTACAGTGCTCGCAGAGAAAGAAAAGAAATGAGGGAGGAGTCTTAAGACCACGTGAAAGTCGAGGAACCAATGCCAGCACTGCGAGGTTGCCGACTCTTCCTCTCCCTATAGGAACATGGGCGTCTTTGTCTTTGTCAGCAGAAATTTGGTGTGTTGCCGCATACATCAGCCGATTCGTAGAAAATGAGCAGTAATTGATTTGCCAACTGTTGCGGACAGGGAACTTGATTGCTAACCTTTTTCTGAAAGAAAAGTTAGATTTTTCAACTGTTTAGAGCAACCTTTGTGTGGGTGCCGTGGCATGCCGTTTGGAATGGGTGGAGCTGCGCTAGGTTACCTCCTGCAGCAGTCATTTTTGCATCTCATTTCTTTCTTTTTTCTTTGCGAGGACCTTAGGAGAACACCTCCGATCAGATAATTGTTGTTTGAACTACTTCTGCTAAATAGGTTTCTGGGAGTAGACGTTAAACCATATCCATCGGTCACTAAAATTTCGGTTAGACCGAATTAGTTTAAAATCGTCGTATTATTTAAAGATATGTTCCAATGAAACTTCCAGGTAAATCAATTCGTTACACGACTAAACGGAACCTATTTGTTCGAAATATACATCATTGTACCAATTTGAATGTTAGCAATACCTTCGTCGTACTTATTTCGTTAATGCTGTTTAGTTTATGATTATGACGTCAGGGTTAGTATAAAATACATAATTTTCGTTTCATAAAATTTTGTTCCTATCACGATATTTTTTGTTGTGGGTAATACAAGTATATTTTTTTTTAATCTCCAGTGAATCATATTTCGCGTGTTTCTAGCCTGAACACCTAGTTTATTCGTCATATCATTGGAACAAGTTTTCATTGTTGTTTCATACACTCGCACGCCTGTGCGCGGTTCCCTTATATTCCCGAGAGCGCTGCGATCTCTCTTAATTCCCCCACCTTTTGTATGGTCGTGACTTGCTCATCCATTCTGTGCTAATTACGCTGAAAACGGGGCGTTGCTCGCTACGTACCTTCCGAAGGGTATGTGAACGTCTCTTGTGCTATTCCGTGGCTTAATGAAGGTGAAACTGAAAGATATCTATTTGCCAGGCGGGTTTTCTTGTACACGTGTACCTCAAGGTTTCCTCCGCTCTTCATCTTCCAACTCCTTACCCCTATTTGCCGACAGCGGTGGTCCAGTGGTAGCGTCTCTTCGCCTCCGCGATCTCGTTGACCGGTAGAGCGTGGGTTCAATCTCTGCTCAGCCGAACTTGGTGAGGTTTTCAGTTGGGATTTCCCTCACTTACCCGTTCGGTACCGTAAGTTCCCTGGCGACCCAACATCTCTCCTTCCCTGTTCTCTTACCCAAGTCCAACGGTTAGATGGAAGAACAGGTCTCATGGCCTGAATCTCGCCAAAAGACATAATAATAAATATCCTATTTTCTCTATTGTACTCCTCTTTCCTTTTCTTCTACTACATTGCACTTCCCTTGTAATGTTTAGACTTGGTATGAGTTCATTCGATGGGTTTACCCTGTTCTCCTTGTCACAGTGTGCTCTGCTGATTGGGTTTATCGATCCGTATTTCGCTTACAGCGTTCGCATTGTTCGTAGCCTCACTCGCTTATTCCTTGTCCTCGCTAGGTTTATTTGCGTCATACTGGGTGAGTAATTTTTAAAATAAATAATTATTCACTTCATCGAAGAACCTTTACTGTGTAGGTGCTTACGAGAATGTACGTCTATGAAATTAGCGTGCTACTCGGTGAGAAAGTACGGGTAAGCAATGGTTTTTTTGATTAAATATTACTTGCGAAAAGTATTGCCCAAAATGTTCCCGAATGACTCGTATATTTAATGTCATGTTTTGTTAAGTCTTCTAAATATTCTTCTTGTTGACCCTTTTTACATTTTTATTTTACGGTTTTTGAATTTTACACTTTTTTTTTACACTTACATGTGATTTTTGCTAGAGAAAAGGGGAAACTCTAAGTAATATGAAAGCGTATCTCTCAGGGATAGAGAGCGTAGCTTAGCTGATAACTGGAGCCCGGAGTTCGAATCTTGTTAAAGTCATGGAGGAAGTGACGAAGCTCTCAGGTATATTCAGAACACTGTTTAAATAAAATGTGACTTACAAGTCTCCAAGAAATAAAATATGGTGATCAGAAACCTTACTGGGTAATAGTACTGTCATATCACAAAATTTCATCGTGTAGATTAATCATGTTACGTCGAATGAAAATGGGAGACGGGACCGGGGTTCGAACCCGGGACCTTGAGCTCAGCGCGCTCATGCGCCTACCGACTGCGCCATCCCGTTCGCCTCTCGGGACCATCTACCATTCTCATTGTGANCCTCTGAGGTGGTCTCGTAGAGACTAAACTCCTCATCTGAGGCGACTCCCTTAGGAAGTACTTTATTTGGGTAGTATTTTTCCATTTCTGGTTCACAAACATAGAAATCTCTTAGATTGCGGTGAACCTCACCGCCAGGTAACATATTAATCATGTTACAGATTTTCATTCGACGTAACATGATTAATCTGTTACCTGGCGATGAGGTTCACCGCAATCTAAGAGATTTCTTAGTTCATCGTGTAATAAAAAAATAAATAAAAAAATTATTTGTACAGTTTTTGGAGTCTGTTGTTAGATTTTGAAGTAAATATTATTTTCTTCGTGCCCTAGTTATGAATAAGAAAATTCATGAAAACGTATCCATAAGCTTCATTCAGTTGAACGCACAAATCCTCGTGAAAGGTCAACATCAATTGTGACCCTCCTTTGTATCCATCTCTGGGGCCATTCCTCCAAACGCACGCCATCAATAATTTCTTGAAAGGCTCGAATGCATTTTTAACGCGGCGGTGCGTATTTCGCGGCTCGTGTCATCGTCCATTGTGGTGTCGCAAGAGCGTTTGAGTGCAGCGGCCAGCTTCCACGTCGTAAAAGGAAGCTTCTGGAAAGAATAGCTTAAATATTTTAAGAGACCTTGACCGTGGAATCTCTGCTTCTGAGCCTTCGCCGACAAGAGAGGCCATTGCTCTTGGGTATCCAACCACTTTCTCTGTAGAATTTGTGGAAAAGGATTTCTTTTCAAAAATGTCTGTGTCGCGAAACTCGTAATGTATCATTTATACTCCTCCATTTATCTATTATTCTTATTTGAGTCGCACGAGAATTAATTTGTCAAGAATAATTAATTCAACTCAACGACCTTATCCGTAGACAAAGAATTTTAGTCACCTGACGACGACTAAATGCGAAGTCGAAACGTTGTCAACTCTTTCCACAAAATATATATTATTAGTCTTTCATTTTTTATTTAATAAAGGAACACATTTCGAAAAAACGAATATACGTCAGAGATGTATATTAAGACATCTCGAAATCGTATAAATTTGCAAACATACACAGAGAAATTATCAAAGGTCTATTAATACTGATTTTAATCATTTGTTAATGTTGATTTAATACAGTTATTTATTTTTTGTCATGTAACTCTGTAATAAAGTTGTGAATGTCAATTGATCCCGACGAAGACTCGAACAAGAGTTGAAGAGCCCCACCGGTGGCGCAGGTGGTAGTATTGTCGCTGCTCACCAAGTATCCCGGGTTCGGTTCCCGATGGGGCCAGAAAATTTGTAGCTTCTCAAATTAATATCCCAGTTCATATAGCTGTGACTTTCCTTCCTCTATCCACCTCCTTCTAGTATCAATAACTAGCTATTACTAGCCACTTCTACTATCCCCTCCACGTGGGCCAAGTTGTTGGTAAACCCAGCTAACCGTCCCACTAACAATGACCTTGCACCCAACTCCTAACTCCTATCGCTCATTGCAGATAAGCTTCAATAGCACTAAGCTACATTTCCCATTTACAAATACAACTACACAACAACAAGAGTTGAAACGTAAGAAGTTTAAAAAAAGTTTTTCGAATATGCTAGTTAAGTTGAATTAATGAAATACGTTATAAGACGTAAATAAGTAACTGTCAAGAATAAGTCTAGATTCCTTTTACTTGAGGAGAAAGTATATTTTCTCAGAAAAACACCTCGAAATCAATTTCTCAGGAAACTATGTCAATGTGGTAAATGTTAGGAGTGATCTCGAAAATCAGTGGATATCAAATGCTGGGGTAATATTTCTTACGTTTATATTGTAAATATTTGATACAAAAATGTTGTACAAACTTGAAATAATTATATTCAGAAGAGGATAGTTCGGATAATTTGTAAATCTCACCCCCGAAACTCTTGTAAACCTTAATTCAAGGAATTAAATATCTTAACACTTCCCTGCATTTATATTTATGAAATGGTCTTGTTTGTTGAGACCGAATTACTGAAGCACCGCCCTTGCTTTATACGAAACAGTCTCGTTCACGAACACAATACTCGCAATAGGAATAATATTCATCGCCCTAGAGTTTTAACCACTCTTTGCCAAAAAGGACCTTATCATTCGGGAATCGTTCTATATAATTCCTTGCCTAGGAATATAAAAGATATTATGAAACTGAATCTCTTCAAATCCTCGATTAAAAACTACCTCCTGCACCAGTGCTTCTACACTGTAAAAGAATTTATTGATTTTAATAAAAGTTAAATCCGTCTTGTACCTTATCACGCCATTGCTGTAGCACTTTTTAAATAACGTTTAACAATTTCAAAAACTATTTTCTTGCATGGTTGTGTTGCCGTATGGCTCATATTAATTTAGTTTTATGTGTACTCAACTTTGGCACGGTTGTGTACATTAATTCTGTAGCCCCATCCTGGCCCGGGTTTTTCTCCGTTTTTCCTTCGGGTAGAGGCGGATTTCTTATACAGGTTCTCTAGGCTTTGTCTAGGGGCGTGTTTATTGTAACAATAAATCGTGAATTTAGTGTTTTTTCAACTCTTATGATTTTTAAACACTATACTCAGAATAATCTATAGTTCGATAATAACTTGTACATGTAAATTTACAAACATATTTGCGTTAAATTACAAACATATTGACATTATATATGTATTATAACTCGCAGCTAACTTTTTATCTTATCTAGGAACTTTTGCTGAAATTTTTGAATCCGCCTCTGCCTTAGGGCCGTTGATCGGAATTGATGGAATACGTCCCATGCTTGCTTCCGGAGAGTTATTTAGTTTATTGTCCTCCACGTGGTCATACGCAGTCTGTACTGTTTTTTGACCATACATTTTTTATTTTTTATATCATAATGTAATGTTAATCGAATTCTTCGTTCTCTTTGTAACTCATATTTATGGAATATATAGTATTTTAAGTAAAAGTGCATCATTGCATTCCTCCCATACGACAGAAAAGTACATTTTACATTGTACAATTGTTTAATGTTTTATCGTGATTATTCTTTAATTTAATGGATACTCGTGAATAAAAACTTTTTTATGATACTCTTGACATGAACTGTGATTAATGCTGGACTCAGTAATTACAGATATGCACTGATGTTATAGAAACCGCGAAACGGAGTGGCATCTGTATAAGTAGATTATTTTGATTAATTTGGATATTCTTTTAGTACGCCATATATATTCTGTGTAAATAAATAATTAGTAATACAGAATGTAGATAAATGAATCTAAATTATTTTGAAGTTTTCAAAGGTGCACCTTATTGCGACAACTTAACATTAATAATGTGTTATATTAGTAAAAGTATGTCTCTTTCTCGGACTATAACGTGCTGATTTGCTTTCTCATTTTAAAACTTTGTGGATAGCTCTTTTAGTGACGTAAATGATTAATATTTATCGAAAAAACAAGAGTGCTTTCCTTATTTTTTCACAAACGTTAACGCTAAAGTAGTGAACATCATCTTTCCTTTCCCTTTTATTAAAACTGCTCGTTAGAATGCTCTCGGAGTTGCGTCATACGTCTGCTTATAAAAGACAACTTACTTTATACTGCCGTGAATTGTTATGTTTTACGCTTAAAACGTATCTCCAACGCCTGCTAAACGAACCTTTACCGCACACCCCATAACTTCCACACGTCAGACCTCTCCCTATTCCGTGACTTGTGCCCATCATTCTGAAAGACACACCGTGAGCTGCTTAGCTCCTAAGAATAATCCTCCGACGTGTGTGTTACTATGCAGTTCGTTGCCCATTTATATAAATATTTCACACAGACACCGCTGGTAGCGCTAGTCGCCCGGGGGTTGAAGTGGACAGCAGACATGTAATATTTCGAGCAGAACTCGGAGCGAGGACGGGAGGGTAGGTTGTGGACCTGAAGGACAAGGCTCTGCTGCGTATGCAGTGGCTGATTGATGTAGTATGTGGTGGACAATGCGGGTGCTCAACCCCTCTGTGGGGGGGGGAGGGGTGAAAATAAACTATTTTTCTGAAGGTTGGGAGTGAGGGGACACCATCAGATTGCTTCGGAAATAAATTGATCTAGATCAGGGTTTGGTATGTACTAATGTAAGAACCAGCATGCTTGTTATTATAGTTGAACTGGAATGAGTCATATGATTGCATATGATTGCATTATCAACCCACCATTTTCATAATCATATCATGTACATTTATTTATTTCATATGTTGGTAGGTTCGTGACTTTTGACCCGATCTTCCATCTAACCGTGTCTTGGGTAAGGGAATTAGGAAAGAGATGTTGGATTGCCGGAGAATTTATGGTACAGTACCGACATTTACCTGGAATAGGTGAGGGAAACTAGCTGAAAACCTCGCCTAGTTCGGCCGAGCAGGGTTTGCACCCATATTTATATTCAATACACATAAGTTTGATACTTGTTTCGTCATAGTAATAAAGTATTGTTCGAATTAATTGAGTTGTTTTAAGAAATCGGCTTTTTTGGCAGAGTTTGATTTTTTGAATGGATATTTACTCGCATGATCCACATAATTTTGTTTTGGTCTTTTTAAATATAATGAATGTATTAAAATAATATACCTTGATTGTTGTGTCAAAAGATCTTTTTTTCAAACCCTGTAAAAAGTTCTGTAATGCTGTAATAAGTTCTTAAATCGTAATTAGATATCTTTTTTCTCGTTTCGCATTTCTTTTTTTAAAGATGGAGTTCAAAACAGTATTTTTCGCCATGAACCCTCCCCTTTTACTATTTGCTGGGTGACGTTTGTATTCACCAATGACGCCTGCGGTGTGTTCTTCGTAAGATTAGAAGATGGCGCCACCAAGGCGTCTTAACCCCCGCATTTCGACTGGTCAGTCCCGACTTTGACGGATCGTCTTCGGGATCTTCTGAGACGGGATTAAGCAACGAGGGGCTGCTTGGTCCAGTCGCCCGCTGATGCTATTGTCTTAATGACGCCCTGTTACCCTCGACGTGTGCACCCTCTATCGCATGGGTCGTCTTTCACTGCTACCAGTCTTGTGACATGAAATTCCCTTCTCTTTTTCCCCATACATTGTTTCATCGACATAGTGAAACGAGAAATCCAACCATCACATCAATATAATTTTGTTATTACTTCTTACCGATGGTGCGTACTATGATGGACGATCTCCAATGGTGTAATAATGTAGCCGCTTTATTCCAAACTTTTTCCGAGTGAGGCAAAAGATTTGAACCTAATCCTGTCCAGTTGAGGTTTTCGTTTGGGAATTCCCTCATTTCCTCCAAACAATGTCAGTTCTATCCGGGATTCTTTTCTCTTCCATCTCTTCGTTTTGGTGGTAGAGGAGATATAGCGATGTGAACATCAGCACTTAAGAAATTACATTAAGAGAATTACATTGACCCACAGCGGTGGTCTAGTGGATGCGTCTTTCGCTTCCACGATCCCGTTGAGTGGTGGATCCTGGGTTCATACCTTGCTCGACCGAATTAGGTTAGGTTTTCAGCTGTGATTCCTCTCACATACTCCTGAAAAATGTGGGTTCGGTACTATACATTTCCGTGGCAACCCAGCATCTCTCCGCTCCACTTTAAAGTCCAACAGTTGGGTGGAAGAGCAGGTCTCATTACCTGAACCTTGACAAAAGACGTAAAATAAATAAATAAAATTAATATAAATACTGCCATCTGCAGTAGTGCAATGGTATACCCCCTTTGAGGGGAGAAGATTGGGAGTTCCCCTAATCCTGTCCAGTTGAGGTTTTCGTTTGGGGATTCCCTCATTTTCTCGAAACAAATAACGTTTCTGTCCAGGATACTCTCCACTTCACATAAAATGATATATCTCTCTATGTCCGTATCTTCAAGCGCTGGTTTATATGGAAGAGGAGATAAAATGATATGAACTTCAGAATGTATTACATTAAGTGAATTACATTTACCAACCGTTACCGAGACAAGAATATATGATTCAGAAAAACAAACAGCGTCATGCATATATGCATATATCCACCTTCACTCACGGTACTAATCTCCTTCACAATATTTTTTTATTCTATCAATGTTTTATAGAAGACATCATATTTTTAAATCGTATTTAACCGTTAAATTTATTGTAAAAAAATTCCACGCTTTTTTTTGTCTTTTAATAGATCTTTCTCGCTATGACGTGTCACAGTATACTGCTTGCAGTAGTACTCCATTTTACACTCTCTGGCGCTCTTCAAAATAAACAATAAAATGTATGGTTTCGATATATTCGGAATTTCGTACATAATTTCATTGAAATGAAATTGACTTTCGTGGTTTCCTAATATATCCATCCCGCTGGGAACCCCGCCGCTAGTCTTCTGCTCTATTGGTATTTCATTTTTGAAACGAACGAGAAGTACGTGTCAGTTAAGTGATGAAGTATAAAATTTATAGTGAAAAAAAGCAGTTACGAAATGCGTGTGACCGCATGGAGGACAATAAACTAATTTACTGTCGGGAAGGGAGCAAGGGAACATCCCATGAATTCCGGTCAAGGGCCCTAAGGCGGAGGCGGATTTAACATTTCAACACACTCCTAACAATAAAAATAGTTCGGTACGTGTTATAATATTGACATAATACCAACAAATTTGTATTTAATAAAACGCAAAGTTATTTCAGGAGTACTTATTAACTAATAGATTATTCTGAAAGTATGGTTTATAAATCGTAACTGTTAAATAACACCACATTCAATATTTATTATTCCAATAGATGTCGATCTGAGATAAGAGCGTAGCGAGTCTGTTGAAGTATTTCATTTTAACTTCTCTGGCACTCGTCTTAATAAGTAATAGAATTTGTGGTCTCGAGGTGTTTGAAATTCTCTACTTTATTTCACAGAAATTATGTTCACTTCCACGGATCCCTCATGTATTCCCTGCGGAACTCGTTATATTGTAAGTCTTCTCCTCTATTGGTATTTCTTTTTTGAAAACAAACGAAAAACATAATCTAGTATACTGATACTGTTCAAAAAATAATATTTGCACTTTATTTTCTCCGAAATCTTGGGGAGCAGAGATTTAACTTAAAATAATCTCGGTTAAGTGCAGAATGGTTCTTTGATCATTGAATACTGCTTCTGTGTTCCGCTTCGCATAGAAGCCTTTCCCCCCACTTGCAGCGCCACCTAACCAATCTCCGCGCAAACAAAGGGTGCGACGCTACCGGCTGCTCCGGACCCTGACGCCTCCACATGATGGATGTGCCTAGGGAAGGCAGGCGAGCAAGTTTCTCTTCTTGCGGGAATAGGAAATGTAAGGACTACGTCTCACGATACTATTTCTTGTGCCTGAAAATATATCATTTGTGCATGTTTGCTTTCTGCATTTTCTGGGGGAATTCGGAGATTATCGTGTCAATAAAACAGGCACACCAAATTTAAAAAATGATGTCCAATGACTGAACCTATTTATCTTTATGTAGTTTGACGCGCTGAATCCGCATTTAGAATTTCTGCATCACCCTCCCCCAGTGTTTCTTTAATCTGTATTTGAGGGTGATTGAGAAATTTTTCCACCGGATTCGTATTTGGCACAGTAAATAAGGGACCGGAACATTTTTTGTGAGTTATGTCATTAATCTTTTTTGTCATCTTGAGACGAAGAATTAAATTTTGGTAACTTTACGTTACGATTACCGTCCATACCATTCGCATTTTTTTTCGTAAAGAAATTAAAAGAGAAATTGAAGTGATTCCGTTCCTTGTCAGCACGTCTACACTCGTTCCTTTCGTTGTGGCGTGGGGGGGGGGTACATTTGAATATATCGAATGCTAGTCTACATTGGTATCGTCTTCGGGGAAGTGAAAATTGCGACGGACCGAGACTAGAACCCGGGACCTCCAATGTGTGCAGTGGACAGAACACACGAGGTCCCAGTTTCGAATCCCAGACGATGTAAACTTTCCTCCGCGAGTTCGTCGTGTGAGTTCAAAATATATTATTTAAGAACAATCTGAATGCAAATAAATTCATAATTTGATTGAATTTTAACTTAGGTTTTCCCGTATTTTTAACAGAGTCATTGTCCTTCGTTTTCAAATATTTGCAATACTGCTATTTTCCATTCCTTTGGAAAATTCCCGTTATGTAGGCATTAGTTATATAAATCCAGAAGCTGTTTATCATATATTTCATTCGTTGTTGTAACCATCTCATGAGTTATTTTCTCAAACCCTGGTGCTTTACCTTCCTTTAGGTGTATTATTCTATCGAGTTCCTCTTGAGTCATGTCTGGTGCTTCCCCTCCTTGTTGTTGCCATTCCAACTCCTGTTGTATCATCTCGTCTGGTAATAAACTCCGTAACAAGTGTCGCAAGTCTTGCCAGCTTCCTGTCACCTCGCCACTTTCTTCTGCTAATACATACCAAATCATCTTTCTTTTTATCTTGTTGCTTGCTATTAAATAAGGTATTCCCCACCAACTCTTTGATCGGGAATCTTCTACAAAGGTTCTCCAAAACTCTCGCTTTGTAATATATTATGTTCGTTTATTCAGATTATTTTCATGAAAGCAGCTAAGAATTTAAAACGTAACCTATCGGTATGCCTGCTCCACGGAATGAAGAACGCAAAGAAAGATTGAGTAGTATTGCGGGTTGCATTCATACACCTAAAAGTGTTGCTGGTAACCTGCATGTTTCAAAAGTTGCCGCAATTACAAACTATAGTCCATAAATTAAAACGAGCCTTAAAGTTGAACCTTGAAACATACACAGCTGACTTAATGATTCTGGAGTAACTTGTGGAAATATCGCATGGCTGCTGTAAACATTTTGGAAGAAGTTATTGTGGCGAACTGACACGTTTCTTAGTGAACTTTTCCATGTTGAAAATGTGGTTACTAAATACGTAAAAAATATATCTTTTTTCATGTCATTATGTGCCTCCACGTAAAGAGCTTTGGTATTTCTTATGTTCATATCTTATGGCAATCTATTAACTTTCTTTCAATTCGGATTAACACGTCTTTAATGTATTTTAAACTGAAACGAAAAGTGTTTACAGAGAAATTTCGTCTCATATTTGACTATGTTTACAAAGTTAAACCTCTTCAGATGCTTGCTAAATTTGGTGGAATTTGAGCTACTTACGAACTCTAGTTTGTAAATGAGAACAGACTTTCGGTCTGCCCCTTTCAGCATTGTCCAGCTGGGATATTATCTCTAATCCTCCCCAAGGAACCCTTCTGGACGAAGCTTAATCTTTGCTGGCGACAACAATACATCGTCGTGAGCGGCTGCTTCAATAAGACTTGTGCAAATACAATTCAGCGTGTGGGGGATGTTAATGGCCCTCCAATTGAGGCTGTGGAGACGGAACCATGTATTATTCATCCCTAATCATATTTTACTCCTGTTGACAAGTTGGATAAGCAAATGTTGTTGAAGGGATGTATCGGAATCGTAAGGAACGTGTGGAAGAATATATGAAGGGGAAGTGTATGGAATATCTTAAGCCATTATCATGAACATAAATAGGAACATCTTGCTCATTTATGTGTATACAAATAGTTCTACGTGTATCGTAGTATACAATGGAATTGTACGCTTCTTAATGTACGAAGGTTTTTTAAAAGTAAGAATCGTTTGTACATTGTGTCCGCGTAGCTTGTCACGTGACGTCTGCTCCAGGTTGTCCGCTCTCGACCAGTTCCCTACAACGACAGTACGCTTCGTGTCTCTGCTAGTGTTTGTTGTTCCGTAATATTGCTTTGTTTGTTGCCATGTCGATAATGAATCCCGCCGATTGTAAAGTGCGATCGATAATTCGATTTTTAAACGCAAGAAAAGTTCATCCTGCTTGAATTCACCGGCAACTGTATGGGGAAGGCGAAGAATGATCAAAATCAAAAGAAGGACAAATGTTCATGATAAACGATCCGGACGGCCTACTGTCATGAATAAAGAGTTGACACAAAGGGTTGATGAGGAAACTCACCAAAATATACGTTTCACTATTGACGAGCTTCATCCCTGATTTAGCACCATCTGACTCTCTTTATTTTCTCAAACTTAAGGAATTTCTGGGTGGAATGCGCATAGAAAATGATGACACGTCATTGGAGCCCTAAAAACTTGTACAGGTAGGAATAATGCAGTTACGCACTAGGGAGAGCCAACATGACTCTCCCCGCGTGTGGGACTCGCCGAATGACTCAACCATACCCACTAAAAACCCTCCTGAAATACAACATACCAAAACGTATCTCAAAACAAAAAAATCAGAACATTGAGGACAATTGAGTAGGGGACAAAAAATGAGGAAATGAAAGATACCGTAGCCTTAATAGCACCAATAGGATCGAAAACAACAAGAGGTGACCAAGGGAAGTCAGGAAAGGGAAAGGAAGGAGTCCAGACTCAGCTCGGGGCTCCGTATTTGCCAATTACGTATTATTACTAGATGTAAGTTCAATGTTCTAGGATGTAAATCATTTTAAGAATTTTTTTCCTTCCTTTTCTTTTGGAAATGGCATTGTCGTATTGGTGTAATAGAATTGAATCTCGGATGCTCGGCGAGTTAAAAATAAAATTCAACAACGTAGAAAATAAGGGGACGCCTTCGGTGAAAATAGAGTAGTGTTATAGAGCTGTATCGTAGCATTGTTAGAAGAAAATTTTACCGTAATGTCAAACTTGCTGTGACATCTCTTTAGTCATGCTTGTACTCTTCTGCTATGCGTTGCTGAGACAACAAAGAGACAGGAACACACGAAGCATTGATACAAGTACTCACAACGGAAACATCCCTTGCGGGTGGCAGTACTCATCGCTAGCCCTCTGTGTAAATAAAATTCCTTGCAGTCCCTTCCCGTTTCGGCTACACGAGGGGTAGTTGCGACCGTAGTGACTGTCTAGAAGCGCATTCTGGCGTCACTGGACTCGGTTGACTCAAAAGAAATATTATCGCTTTACGTGACAGAGACAGCAACTTTAAATCATAGTAAAATAACTACATGTTTATCAACTGTATTCTTCTGTTTACGTCTATTAATACAATAACCAACAATAGTACGATGTATATCATGCGACCTCCCTTGGACAGTTGATGTATGTAAATAGAAAACATTCTTTGTGCCAAAAACATGTTTTTACAGAAAACACAAAAACTGATCAAACGTTATAATTAGTTACGAAAAATTATTGAAAAATCATCATTGATTGTTGGTCGATGACGCAACTAATGGTTCTTTCAAAAATAAAATTTTATCCAAATATAAGGTATTCTTTTCAATCCATTGTACGTGCAAATAATTAAAATAAAGAGAACGTTTGAAAGAAATGCCAAACCAGATTTCCTAAAAACGCTCCAAGTACCACACATATCAATAAAAGAGAGTTTGTTTCCATTTTGCCTGGGGTTTCGACAAAATTATTGAAAAAATAGTAGAAATATATATTATAAAATTGATTTTCACGACTTTTATTATATTATTTGTTAGCCTGATGGCGGTGTATACGCCCACTCTATCTTTTGACTGTTACAGCAATTAATGTTTAAACGGAAGACACGTGGACCCATTACCAGAACATTCGCGATGCCGAGGAGAACGATTTACGTAAAAATATGAACTTACGACATTTTCTACGAACACGCTTGAATTCAAAATATGCATGGTGATATTTTTCTTAACACGTCGTGTCGATTGTGACCTTCGTCAAGTTTAGATTGGGTCCTGTGTCAGATGTAGCAAATAGTAACAACTAGACAGCGCCATAGCAGAAATTGGCTAGCACCATAACATAGCAATTCGCGTATATAATAAGTACTGAACCAACAAGCCCATGAAATTATTTATATATTTTTTTAAATTGTGATGATTATGATGACCAGTTACGAGATCGAAGCGTATTAATGCGAACTAATTAATTTGTCAAATATAGTGTATGTTCAAAAAAAATAAAAATAGAATGCCATGTAGCCGTGAAAATGTATTTTCATTATTGATGAATTCAAAAACCTGTTGACGGAACGTTGTGTGATTAAGAATAAAGTCATTACTAATGTTCCAACAAAGGCCGTAACTTATAGTATTTTATCTAACAATATGGTCTATAGAATGCCATATAAGGTGGTTTTACACGTCACAGTTCTTAGTTTTGAAATGAATCGAGTTTGGAATATTTTATCGTTGAAGGTGTACGAGTATTTCGTCGTCGCGTTGTCCTGCGATACGGTTGTTATAGGGTTGCAAGGATGATGCGTTGGATATGTTAGAGGGAGAATATGGGGGGAAGCGGTCCCGCAGAGGGTGACTGAAGTCTCAGAGCTTCTCTCTTCCTGCCCCTCGACGATGAGCCAGGGTTAGCGTCATGGTCTTCTGAAATATGCATGGACTCTTGAGACAACGTTGTCTTGCCACCTGCTTGAGTTTCATTGGCAGCGTCCACGCGGTTAGAGGAAAGACAGATTTCAGCTGGAACAGTGCGATCTGTTGAGCGATTGTGTCACACATTTCGATTACGCGCTTCAATCAGAAACGACTAAAGTGTAGATCATAATTACCCATACATTTCGGACAGTACGCAGAATTTTGACAGCAAAACACGCGCAAGGAAGTATTAAACAAGCTAAATTTTAGCGCAATTACAGGAATCCTGAAATCAGTTTATCTCGTTATGACCGACCGCGGTGGTCTAGTGGTAGCGTCTTACGCGGCCGAACTAGGTAAGGTTATCAGCTGGCGTTTCCCCCACCTATGCCAGACAAATGTCGGTTAGATACCATAAGTTCCTCATCAACCCAACATCTCTCTTTCCCAATTCCCTCGCCCAAGATCAACGGTTAGGAGAAAGAGCTGCCCTCATGATCTGAATCTCGCCAACAACAAAACACACTAAATAAGTAAATATGAAAATTTGTGTGTTCAGGGATAATATTAGATCAAAATTAAATAAAAGTTTTTGCTCCAAAAACGAAAAGGAAAAAAAAAATGATTTAAAACCGCATGTGTTTTCAATTCATTTAAACGTAGTCCCAGTTTCTCTGTCAAAAATGTTTCGCGATTAAGGGTGCTGTAGAGATCCTCAATTAATGTTTTGTCATTCACAGAATGCGAAGAAGGAAAACTGATGGATGAAGAAACATATTTTCAGTAATCATGAGAACATCTGAGTTTAAACTGATTGACATGAAAAGTTGAATTATTTGAACTCTATCAATGTAAATATCATTCATCACCTATCGAAGGAAACTAGAAAAAACATCAAATGTTCGGAACAAATAAAAATCTACAATTATGATGTATTCACTCTTTGAACGTGTTACGAGAACTAAACTACCATATATCGGATATTTTTAAGTGTCACATCTTAAGTACACATTTCTTGAAGAATCTACAAGAATGACAACATGGTGCTGAATATTTTCGCCTCCATCTCGAATCAGTGGCGAATCTATGGGGGGGGGACTAAGGGGGCTATAGCCCCCCCCCCCATTGGACCTGATTAAATTGGACCTGATTTTATCTTAACAGATAAAATTGGAGTTGATAAATGACATACTTAGTAAAAGTGTCACCAGATGAATAATTGTTATTAGTTATAATTGTTATTAATAATACCTGATTGTTATGGTTATTAATAATAGCAGACTTAATTATTTATTTGATGCATTTTATTTAATGGTAATATTTATAAAATTTTGCGTTGTGAAATCATATTTGATCCCCGGTGAGACCCCCACCCTTGATTACGGTGTAGGTCCGCCGCTGTTTCGAATCCAATCGAGCGGAATACAAGCGATAGTTCCGCAAAGTGCACGTGAAGGTTTTCAGTCCGTTTCCAATGTCTTAAAAAGGCCGGCGCATCAGCGAGAGCCCATCCATCAGTCGCTGGCTGGACACGGAGAAGGGAGCGCTCGCTCTTTGGCGATGGGTCCGAAGACTCATCTGAAGGGTCCGCTTCGGTCTCCGGAGGGCGGTGAGACGATTTCTATTCATTCCTTCCAACCGATTGCTTTCTGATCCGTCTGCTCTTTGGGTGGCGACGTTCAGTCCAAAGCCTCTTCTGCATTCACTTACCTTCCAGTGCTTCGTTTTGGAAATCTCTTCTTGTCGGGGAAGATTCGTTTTCACGTGATCTTTGAAATACTCTTTACTCTGAATTTCTGTTTCTCTATTTTTTGATTTTGAATGGTACGGAGGGTTTTTTAGTGGGTATGGTCGAGATATTCTTCGAGTCCCACACACGGGGAAGAGTCATTACGGCCCTTCTGTATGGCGCGAAACTGCATTTTTCCTTTACCTGCATGGGCTCTAATGACCTTGATGTTGACGAGCCCTTAAAACCCCACAAAAAAAATATTTTCTTTAAACTTTCGTTGTAATGTTCATGGCATCACTTACTATCTTAAGAATCGTTAACTCCGAGATAAATTGTACATCATCGTGACTAGGTTTTTTTTAAACAGGTTTAAATTTGATAACAAATGAAAGGTGTTAACAGCACATCTTTCATTTATTCTTAAAAATGAATACTAGTATCGTCTCACCGATATCCAACTTTAAATTTGATTTTATTATTATTTATAGTCATATTCGTGGATGAGGGCGCTCCATTATGCCTTGTGAGTTAGCAAAAGGGCTACAGATTGATGAGAACCCCAAAATGACGGTACGGGGACAATAAAATGTGAGTTAATGAGTTAAAATGCGTTAATGTAACGTAATTACATTATAAAAATGTAATGCTAGAAAATGTGTTAAAACGTAAATAAAATGAATGTTTTATTATAGGTATGCATATATACCAAAAGTGGTTTGCGCCGATACGTGCAATGCAGGAATTTCTTACCGGGCGGGGCAATTTCGAGCAGTACCTAAAGAGAGTAGGGTAAAGGGATGATATGTGTGTTTGCGGCAAAAATCAGGAAACACTAGAACACATGCTATGGGATTGTGACGAATTTGCGCAACAGAGATGAGAATACATGAACAAGTAGTCATATTAAACATAAGAGATAAGCGAAACATTAATTGCAACAGAAAGAAAGTATCGCCTTTTAGAGAAATACGTTAATAAGATTGAAGCCTTGAAACGAGCATTGCGATAAGTTTAAATGTAGAAACCGTAGAGGCCACGAAGAGAAATAACAAGTATAAAAAGTATTATGAGAAATACGTACAAATAGGTATCAAAATGTTGGCGTGTAAAAATTGAGTTTCTTTTATAATTGACCAAAACGCAAAAAAAAAAACAAAAAACAAAAACCGTTTATCCCAGTTTAAATTTGGTATTATTTGAGTTCATTTTACGGTAGTAACTGATTTTTGATGGGTTTTTTCTATACACGAGAAGAAAAAAAAGTGTCAGGGACTTTTGTTTTGCTGGTTCTGTTATATTTTCATTCAAAACTATTCAAATATATGGAATGATAAATATACTGTCAGTTTCAAGGAGCTGTATGTATTGATCAAGTATTTTCTTGTCACATTTACGATATTTCCTTGTGTGTTTGAAAAGGAATCGTACCTAGTTTTGATTCAAGACTTAAAGGACATTTTTGGACAAATGACTTCGTAACACACTTATTTTATTTATTTATTTTAATATTTATTTTATGTACAGGTGTAATATACATATTTTACACACACAGACACACACACATAGTTTACTAAAATACACAAAAACGTAGGACTTAATTGGCTAAAATACTTAGAGAGTCTACAAGAAGTAACGTAAAACAAATCATGAAATTAAAAAAAATGTAAATTTACTTAATCATAGAATATTAATAGTCATACTAACAAAATTCAAAATTAGTAATAAAACAATACAAACTGTATGAATGTATGAAACTTTAAAGTATGAATGTCAGTAACATTATAAAATCAGACATACAATAAAATTGGAATATAAATTGAAATTAGATACTCTGGTCAAAAATGTAGATAATCAAAATGAAATATGATATAGTTAATTCAAAAATCGAAACCTTATAACAATAGAGAAGATGGAACACACAACAAAAATTAATGAGTCATGTGAAGTAAGATTCTAAATAAAATACAACTAACAATTAGCTTGCAAAATCTGTCATTATATAATGTAATTTTTGTCCTATCGACGGGAGTTGATGGTTTTACGGTACAGACATGACTGTACGTTTCGTGATTTATGTATCTTCGCCAACAACATTGTGTTTATCTCAGCGACATGCTAACCATCATGTTCGACTCAATTATCTCTTTTACACCGGGAAATGTTACTGCGTGTTCACCATCCGATTCCAACATCCTCCCTTTCATTATTATTAGTTCACGTCTCTCTCGGCAACTCCACGGTCCGCGTGATTGACTTAATCGACACGGGAAGCGCTGCGGGCGCTTTCCGTTGCAATCCCAGTTGGGCGAGAAACAGTAGTTAAGACGTTATAATGGCACCTTCATGAGAGAGAGAGAGAGAGAGAGAGAACAGCAGTTATCTCGGAGTTTCTTCTTTAAATCTCTCCGGAGAAAAAACACATTAAATGGTTGATGCCCTATGAACATGATGTTCACAGAAAATACGTCGTTGTGATGGTAATAAAGCTTAGAACTGGATTTTCACTAAGGCGGACAATCCCATTAATCATAAACTTAGCATTAACTATTGTTTAGCACTAATGTAAATAAATATTTAATTAATAAACAACATAGTGATGTAACGTAAAAATATTAATTATCCGGTATAAAAAGACCAGATGTGTAATTGAAATGATATTTCATTTATCTTTACTTAACGAAAAGAGTACTGCCCCAGAGTCTTGAATTTTGTGTAGAGTATCGGAAAGTTGTGGATGGTTTTAAATTTTTTTTTAAGAATGTAGTTAGAAGTTCGTGTTATGATCATTTTTTAAAGTTAAATAACTGTTTTGAATGGTATATTTTATAATACGTAGTAATTATATATCTTTACTCACGTGAAATTTCTAGGAGTTAATTATAGACATCTTTTTTCATAATTATATCGCATTTTCATTTTTGTGCCTGAAGTGTGATTTAGCGTTAGCTAAGTTCTATAATTTTTTAATGTATAATAAATTATGTTTATGTTATATGAATATAGATGTCTATCTGTGAATTATTGATTTACTTTTATCATGATCAGGAATGTCCTGTTTTATAAATCGTTTTATAAATCCCCCACTCCTGCAAGAGATAAGACACGTACTCGTTATTTCGCAGAACTATTCAACTCTACATCATTTTTATGAGACGAACTATGTAGCCACATCCCTCCCACGCAATGAATTCCGGCTCCAACAATGCAAAGTACCCTCTCATGTTAACTCCATGACAACAACAAACTCTCGCAAATCAAACTTACATTTTGCAAACACGCCTCCCTAATGCGTCGCACTCCCATTGAACATCGGACTCTTCCCCTCGCCGTGAACACGCGGCGAGCTTCGAACCCTGAACCCCCCTCCCGCAAAAGCCCTTTCGCCCAGTGACCGGCCGCTACATCGCCCTTATTAAATTCCGCTCATGACGTGGACCAGCTGCTGGAATCTCCTTCATCAGCGGCAAGCAGTCAGCGTCGCTGGCGCAGAGTCTCTGTGTTGTTGGGTTATGGCATGTGCGAGGCGAGCACGGCGCGGATACTATTGCTAGAAAGTTATTTAATAGAAATTTGGCACTAGAGTGTGTTGGGGTTCTCTGGCGAGGAGAGACATAAGTTATAGTTCCGAGGGCATAGAATGAACATCAATTTGTATTCAGTTGTAACGTTATACAATAGTCAGAGGACAATTACTCAGTCTTTTGCCATCCTATAAACAGGAATATGTAGTCTTAAAACGAAGGTACAAGAGAGCTGTTCTAATGTGTTAAGGCAATGGGTAACGTACAAAGAAATTCCCATGAAAATAAACCAATAAACGTGTTGTGTTACTCCGTAACAAACATTAATTTTTACAGAATGATTCGAAATTCAACGTGCAAACTTTTAGGGAAGGTAGAAAACACCATGACACAGAGTTAAACTGATAATGATTATAATATTGGCTTGTTATTCATGCACCTTTCTTCAACCTCCAGCTGATCAGGATCGCGTTTCCTATCACACTCGTATGTGATTCTGATTCGTTTTGTTCTTTTGTAGCTCCCCTAAAAGTTTGTTCGCTGAGTTTTCAATCATTCTGTGAAATGGTGCTGCTGGTGAAATGGTGGGGGTGAGACGCTGTGAAAGACGAGAATTATTCCATTTAGTTCTCACTGTGTATGATGAAAATGTGTATTAATTTCAATACTTCTTCATATTCTCAAATGTATTTCTTATGTTGCAGGTAATAAAGCAGTGTTCTGGCGCATTGGAAGCGAGTGGCTACGGAAACATTGTAAGTGAGGCATGTAGGAGTATTTTATTCCTCGTGTAACTTTGACGCTATATACAGGAGTTCATGAAATCTAGTAGTATTATTATTGTTTTGATAAACTCAAAGTAACATATTGAATTGCTATTATATTATTATTACTTAATAACTAGTTGAACACCCGTGATCGCAGGATTTTTTTTCTTCGAACTATCGTATATTCTAAAACTGTTACTCATTAATATTGGTGGATTGATAAAGTTGGTGTGTTATGCGCGCAAAATCTATAATTCTTTAATTTCGTTGATATGTTTTACAAAAAATAACAAAAGTTCTTTCTGAAAGTTCATTGTAAAATGTACTTGGCTTGAACTCACAACGCAAGTGTTCAGAATAAAATGAAACTGTCACTGTCGTGATGCAACTATAGAGTTTGGAGAGGGAAACTAAAGGAGCAGTTACTGTTTTATCATATTTAAATTAAAAGAGTAGGAATGGTCTTGGTGTTTGTAAATAACGACAACATGATTTAAAATTAATTTATGAAAATTATATTTTCCAAATTTTTTTACTTGGGATTTCTTTTCTTCTTAAAACATAAAATAACGTGTCACTTAAACTTTTGCACCTGAGTTGAATTCCCGCAACCCTACAATCGCATGTAGATAAATGTTGCGCCATTATCTGAAACGAAGTACTGCCTCGCCGNCACATCTAGATGTGTATAAGAGACTACCGATATACCGTGCCGCTAGTAATGCAGTGACGCCGCACTCGGAGCTCTGTAGGTTTTAGTTTTATATCTGTTAATGAATTGACCGGCCACTGACAACCCTCGCCTGGGAGCGAGTACTCCATGGAGCGCATGGAAATTCGAGAGGTTGCGACCCAGCTGCTCGCTGAAATGTAACAGGTGAGGGCGGTATTTCACGTTCGGTTAATGTCGTGTATCCTCCCGTCCCCACGTGAGGACTCAACCACCCTTGAAGAGTGACTGGGGGTAGTGGCCATCCCCTGGGGGGAAAGAGTTGAAATGGACGCTGGGCGAAAAACGCGCACGAGATTTGGAAACCGAGCGGTGTCCGATTTTTGCATGTAAACAAGCCATAATTATACGGCGTGATGGTGCGTATTTGACTGTGTAATGGGCGGATGGGGTTTAGTTCAATTGGGTGGTAGGGTGGGATTCGGGAATATATGCTGTCCGGTGTTTTTGGTTCCTGGTTTTCGGCGTGCCGTTTCCATTTTATGGATTCGCTAATTTCGTGGCGTGTTTTGTTATCGGAATGGTGGGTGTCGTCCAGACTGTTCCCGCTCGAGGTTAAGAATATTAGTCGGTCTAGTCATTCAAATATTTTTTGCCGGTGGTCTCATTCAAATATGTATTCAACTTTTAAATTAATATACCCTTCTATTGCATTTCAAGCGTTTCAAATAATTTGTAAAATTAAAGCTCTGGTATAAAAAATGGCGAGACGTGTATATGTATTGATCGTTGCGTTTCACGTTGAATCTTTCTAAAATATGAGATACTGTCATGTCTATTAAAGAAATAAGGATTAAATTTCTTAGAATATTTACCCACGTCACATCAAAATTACCTATGTCTTCGGCTTGTACAAATTTCGTTATTGTTGTGTTCTGATTTTTTAAAAAAATTTGGAGAGTTGATTTAGTATTCGAATCTTAGTTTTAAAAAACTCTTTCCCACATTTTCACTGTACTTGATTGGCTCTAAGTTGCTGTTATCTCAAACGAGGTGTGGGGAAACTGCTGCTATGCATGGTACGTATTGATAAATACGATGGCTATGAACGCTACCCTTGAAAGTAGTTTCCATCAGTGCTTCCGATGTAATTTTCTGATATCGATATCTGGAAAATATATTTTCCCCCTATGATATCTCATAATTTATTCAAGGATGGATAATACTGATTTTGTTGGCGGGTTTGGATAGTTTTTTCTTTCAAATATTAAAGAAAGCTTTGGCAGAAGTTATTTACATAACCTACTGCATTGAAACGCAATTAATTTGATGGGTTGTTTTTTATGAAGCAGTCACACAAATTAATAATTTTTATACTCATTGTTTGGATTCAATTGATTGTTATTACGTTTATTCGAAAAAAAACTTAACATACATTTAAAAAAAATATTTTTATTCTTTATCTTGTCCAGCACACGAAAGAATAATATTAAAAAATTAAAATAATATATTTTCCTTTCTCTTTTAGCAAGTTTTTCTATTTGTGAAGAAAAAAAGGAGAATTATCCAACACATTTTTATAATTTTATTTTTGTTGTATTACATTGCAAAAATATCTTGCAATAACCTAGAAATTGTACTCCGCTCTTTTACTCGGAAGAGAGAGTTAGCTGATAAACACTCGATTACTCACAGTTCGCACATTCCATTTGGATTTCCTGCTGTCCCCGTCGTGAACTTCGCTCGTTTAAACACACCTGAAACTAACGCCTGGAAATGCGCACCGCTGCAGGCTTTGTTCGTATAAAGCTGATGAAATTGCAGCTTCATTGTGCAAAATTCAACACATCAACACCACCTGCGAAGCGCAGCGGAATGTGGGATGGGGATGTTTGTAGGATGAGAGTGTGTGTGAGTAACGGATGATTCAGAGGGATTGGTGAGAGTAATGTTTAAGTTAAAAATATTCGTCCAGTTCAATAAATAAATTACAACTTATGATCCTTTTATGGACGATTACGATTGACTTACGTGCATTTTCAATACACAACGTTTCGACTCGTAGTTTGAGTCATCGCCAGGTGTGAACGAAGTGGAGCAAGAACCATAAACGTTCAACATAATTGAACGTGATGTTAAACGTAAATATAAACACAAATATGTTTACAAAAATGCAGAAATCACACAATCGTGTTATTATATTGTATTGTAAATACTCAATTTTTTTCTGTGTCTGTGCGTAAATTCAAACTCCTACTTGTATTTTTATAAATATCATTTCAGATAAGAAACGTTTGTGATAATTGACTTCTGTATCTAATATTAAGATGTAATCTCTATCGAGGGATAATTATTAATACAATGGGTGGTTACAACACGTTTTTGAATTTTGTTAGTCCTCCTGTATTTTAGTTTTCGTAAATATTTTGTCTTTGTATAATGGACGTCAATAGTAGCTTTCGTGAAGGGAATTCTTAGTGGGTTGGTTTTGGATACGCTCAGGTACATTTTAGTGTTCGCATACAATTTGTTTCAAGGCATATCGGCATACGTTTTCATCCGCTTTCCAACAATCACTTGACCAACTTTCTCGTTTAAATATTCGAAAAACGTCACTATTCATCCTGATNTTCCAACAATCACTTGACCAACTTTCTCGTTTAAATATTCGAAAAACGTCACTATTCATCCTGATAGATTCAAACCTCATTTAATGGGATTGGGTATACATTCTACTACGTACTTCCATTATGAATCAAGATAATAATAAATAATTACATTGTTTGAACGATCAATATATTTTTATTGGAACACAACGTTTCCTCTCGTGACTTGAGATGTCGTCAGGGGTGAACAAATTGTGAAAGGAAACCTTAACGTAGCAGCAGAACAATTTATTAATTTTTATTAATAGTTATTCATTTCTTTTAATTATATTATAGCAATTATTTGTACGTTAAGGCTATAGGAAGAGTAATGATATGTGTATATATTGAAGCGTGCTTGTACGCATGAGTGCGTGTCTGTATCTGTTTGTAAGTGAAACTGTGTTTCTGTACGTATGTGAATATACACACACAACTCAGTTTTTTAATTTCTTAGATGTATTTTCTTTCTCGCTTCTTGTGCACTAATTTTCGGAACATTTTATTCCGTGTGTGTGTATTTTATAGATATTTGGGCCAAGATTTTTTGTTTAATTTTACATTATCGTATTATGTCTTCTTCGTCTTATTATTATTATTATTATGTCTTCTTCTTATGACTATTATGTTTTCCATTTGCCACCGAGCATTGCTCACTTGTAAATTAATAAATTATTATTACTATTAATTGAACGAAACATGTTTGTGTGTTGTTGTTGTTTTTTGTGTGTGTGAACAAATTTGTAATTAATATTCATGTTTCACTGTTCTGTCCCTACGTTAATGTTTCTCGTTACATTTTCTTGACACCTGACGACGACTGAAATCACGAGTCGAAACGTTGCGTACCAATATATTGATCGTTCAAAAAAGGTCGTAAGTGGTTATTCACTTACGTTGGTAACAAACGCACACATAAAAATAAAAACTTAGGTTTAGGTTGGCAATGCATAAAAACTAAAAGAATGTCCGAAAGATATTGTGATGGTATCATGGGCCTTTGGTAAGTGTGGTCTCGAACTTTCAGTTAGTGGGATTATAAACGTAATTTTAGTGCATTTTCCGAACAGCTGTTATAAGGATGGGGCTGTGAAACGGTGCAGCGGTCTATGGCCCAAAGGTGTATCCGCGACGTCGAACTACTCATCCAAAAGTGCAGCGTCGGGTTTTGGGGACACGTGGAGATTGACGAGGCAAACAAAGTTAAAAAGTGTGTTTTTCGCGAGTGTTTACTCCCGACATTAAACGCATTAGCTCCGTTGGTATAAGTGTTATTCGCGCGTGCTGAGATGGCAAAGGACTTTTACATGACTGGCTGGTCGGGAGTACGCCCTGATGAAGACCTTTGTGTAATTCTGTGAAACGTTGACCCTTTTTATTCGTATGGACGAAGCTTGGAGATCTGGCAGCGACTGACAAAATTGACTGCGTGAATACGGTCTAGTTGACATTCGTCATAATATCCATGTTGTGCATAATCTGTGAAGTGCGATATCACTGTTCTTGTGTATGGGGACATTGAACGAGACTAAATAATGTGAACAAAAATTGTTTAGTATACTGATGCTGTGTCTAATTAATAGGAGTAAGTACATATTTCTTCCGTGTGTACCCTACACTTTGAGAAGACATGTGATAACTTTCGGTCAGGTGAAAATAGCGACGAGCCGGGAATCGAACCCGGGACTCCTGCTTTGATCGCAGGGGTGTTAACCACTACAGCACCCGTTCGTCTTCCACAACTGTACACCATTTCCACCCAGACGGATTGTGTAGTGGTTAACACCCCTGCGATCAGAGCAGGAGTCCCGGGTTCGTTTTCCGTCTCGTCGCCATTTACACCATAAAAGGAGTACGTTTTCGAATTGAAAAATTGATGTCATGATACGCGAAACGTATACGTGATAAAATATAAATTTGGACGGAAAAAAAAATGGAAGATGTGGAAACCAACGTAGTTGATTGGAAGCTGGAAAATACGATTCTACAACGGGCAATATGGGATGACATCGTACGAGCGAGTACTATAAGAGTACTATAAGCGAACACTTAAATAGTAGTTCACGCCCAATGGACAATTACTGGAATAATGACCAAAACATGAATGTAGGAGCTCGTAATTTGTTAGGTTCAAGATATCGAACGAAGGAATATGTATGTGCAGTAATAGAGACCAGCAAGAATCAGAATATGTGTTCTTCGATTGCATGTGTTATGGGAAAGACCGTGGAAAATGTCCATACCACGAAAAGAACTGGACGATAGAACTTGGAGGAAGGAGTATATATCAGCAAGAGAAAGATACATATCCTAGATAAAATTTTGTAACTCAAATAATGGAGATGCTCTGTATAATATATTTCGCTAGAGTAATACCTCGACGGCAACGGTCGTGTATTTATAAATAAAATTGTATTGTAATATGGAATTGACTGTATCAAATTTATGAGAATTTGAGTTCTCTAATTGAAAATTTTTCGACAAGAATTGAGTTTAAAAGTAGGTTAGTTTCATGTATTGGTTTTCTCTTTCAAGTGAGAGAAGCTACGTGAAGATGAAATGATGGTATGAAATTATGTATTCAAAGTTACACGTAAACTTTACTGTCAAAACAGTAGTTGCAAACTGCGTATGATCACATGGAGGATAATAAACCAAGTTACCCACCGGAAACAAGAAAGGGACCATCCCATCAATTCCGATCAAGGGCCCAAGGACAGTGACGAATTTATAAAAAAAATATTTAATAAAATACGTAGTTATCCATTTATTATTCCGAAATAAACCGTAGATATAATGCGCAGTCGAAATTCATCGTGTGATTCCGAAGCGGCTTAATTCGTCTTTCGTTCTTGATTGTAGTCCCCACTCTTGCCTCGTTTCTGCAGACATTTCCATTGGAGGAGACTTGTAGCGAGTGTGGACAGGCGTCGTTGCGTGTGACAGTGCTGCACTGCACTCTGTGTTTTCATTGCTTTTCCCATCCATCTGGATGCCGCCGGCGCCATTCGCTCAATAATGCACAAGCTGCAGTTTTCTCTCTCTGCAGCGGGTGACGGCCGCCGCCGCCGTTTAATAAAGCTCAGCCCCTCACTTCTTCTTCTTCCCTGTTCGAGAGCAAAGCGGGGGTGAAGAGGCAACGGCTTTGCTGCTTCCCTCGCGGGAATTCCCCGACCGCTGCCTCCGCTTTCCGTAGCTGGAACATCACGCTGCTACTGGCAGACAGCGTCGATGTCGCCGCCAAACACTACTCTGCCAACGCGATTTAACTGACACGTTCGTCTATTTCGTAGCTGCTGAGGATATCGGCTTGTTTCATGTTCGGAGGCTCACAAGCGAGCCAAAAATCGCAGAAGTAGCTGTTAATCACACCTTTTTTTTTTCCTTTAAAAGGTTAAACACACCTTTCTTCCCTTTAAAAGGTTAATCACAGCGAGAGGCAGTGGCTGATCTATGGTGTGGTGGTCGGGGACTAAGGAGGTTATTGCTCCACCCCCGCCCCCGCCACCGAGCTCATTGGACCAGATAAAATTGAAGTTTATAAATGGCATACTTTGTAAAAGTGTTTCCAGATTAATAATTCTTACTAGTTATAATTGTTTTTGTTGTTAATAATGTAATTGTTATTGATTCTAGATTGTTAATTATTTATTTGATGAATTTTATTTAAAGATAATATTTATAAAATTTGTATTGTAATACCATAATTTTTACACAAAAATGCTATCGGGTAACCCCCTCCTTTGATTACGGTCTAGATCCGCCACTGCCTGGAGGTAACATATTAATGATGTTATATTTTGTGAAAACGTGAGACGGGACCGGGATTCGAACCGCGGAGTTTTACGCACTATCCCCTTCATATCCTGACCACGTCTATCATTGCTAATAAACTTGCGATAACCCACATACGATAATCAGTTATCTCGGAGTGTGGTTAACCGCAGTTTAAGAGATTTATATATGTTTATCAACCTCCCGATATGGAATAGATCTACCCTCAATAAAGTATTCCTTATGGGATTCGCCTCAAACAAGATATGTTTTGTAAAGCATTTATTATTGGGTTCCAATCTCGGGTAAGAATTTATACTCTGCACTTTCAAATCACCACGGATTGCGCTTAAACATGAAAATCATTGGCGTCCTCATAATACCGTCTCAAGTACATTTGGGGATACAATTCTAGAAATGGGTCCAACCAGCAAGTGGAAACCTAATAACGGTATGGATATAATTCTTAGTCGAGGGCTGTCAGCGTCAGTTGAATACACGGTGTCCAGCGTATTGTTCCAAAGACACTCAATTTTAAATTTTTTGTAGCGTGTTCTCTTCTCCTTCCCTGAAGAGTGGTTGGCGACTTGTTCAGTTTATTTTCTTTGAAATGTTTCTAATGTCTGAATTTTAAATATAAATTATTGCTTTTGTCTTGTTTATTAAGAGAATATGGGCGCAAGTAGGACTGCGAAACTGTCTCTGCACCTCAGAATGGGAATACAAAAGAATAAGATAAACTTGTACTCTCCATTTCATCGGTTTAATGGCGCCCTAACGTCACTTCGAGGTAAACGTGCTTGTAAGAATAAGAAGAGCAAAAACATCTGGTTATTTAAAAAAAATACCTGAAAGTGATTTGAATAGAATTAACCTCTCATGCTTTGCTCAAAAAATAACCTGCGTAATGTTCATGTGAGAGAGGTCACCCAAGTATATTGTTTTGTCTTTTGATATTCTTCGAATACATATTGTAACGTAAGTTTATCGTAATACTTAAGTTAATACCATATCTAGTTACCGGCGAGCACTTCTCTCACAAAAGTGAGAGAGAAGTTAGTTCGTTGTGTTTTTTGGATATTAAAAGAGATGTTGTGAAAACTTTTTCCCCCACTTCACTTCGCCCTCATGCACGTGGACGTGCTGTGGCGTCTTCAGGGGTCACATTTCTCCAGGGAAGACGTCACACCCGCGCCCATAAACTATGCAAAGAATAGTAATAACAGAATTACACAGGAATGTGATGAAGGGACAAGGGCTGCCTTACTGCTTTGGAAGCGCGACTCGGCTTGTTTCGTCTCTGAAAACAATGAAAAGAATGACATTTCAGTTAATCATTTTTATCGTTAAGTATTAACGCGAGGGAGATTATAGAGAAGAATGGCATGACAAATACAGAAATGTTCGATTGAAAGTAGGAATTAGTGGGAATGTCAATAGTCACGTTGATGATGGTGTGAATGTTCACATACAGAGTACAAGGGAAATACAGAATGTTCTTTTTTTTATATAAATAAACAACTTTATTGTCAAAAAACAGTACAGACTGCGTATGACCACGTGGAGGGAAAAAAAACTAATTTACTCTCCGGAAGCAAGCAAGGGACCATCCCATCAATTCCGATCAACGGCCCTAAGGCAGAGGCGGATTCAAAAATTCCAGCAAAAGTTCCTAGATAAGATAAAAAGTTAGCTGCAAGTTATAATACATATATAATGTCAATATGTTTGTAATTTAACGCAAATATGTTTGTAAATTTACATGTACAAGTTATTATCGAACTATAGATTATTCTGAGTATAGTGTTTAAAAA
>NNCF01131694.1:0-21853 GCA_002313205.1 Laupala kohalensis | reverse complement strand
ACAACGCTGAAGTATTTTATTTTTAGTATAGGATATTTCTACCTGTTGATATCTATCTTTTAAATAAGAAGTCAGCCATTGATGTGGAAGTCCACGAATGCCTAAAGAATGCAATTTGGAAAGTAGAATTTCGTGATCGATGGCATCGAATGCTTTGGATAAGTCAAGAAAAACACCCTGAGGATTTTCTCCATAGTCTAGAAATGTGGTAACATTGTTTAAGAAGGAAAATATGACGCTTGTAGTGGAAAAGGATTTCCTAAAATCGTGCTGATCGTCAGAGAGAATGTTATTTTTTGATAAAAAATCTAGAAGACGCTTATAGAACAATTTTTCTAGGATTTTTGAGAAAGTGGGTAGTAGAGATATTGGTTGGTTATTTCCAATATTAAGTTTGTTTCCTTTCTTGTGCAAAGGTTTCACTTTAGCTCTCTTAAATATTTTAGGAAACACCCCTTCCGATAAAGAACTATTAAAAATATTTATGAGTGGATTTAATATTATTTATTAGCGTGGGACGAAAATTTAACAATAAACTCAGGTATATCATCTAAGCCTGTTGAAAATTTGTTTTTTAATGAGCTGATGATTCTCATGACTTCACTGGCGTTAGTTTCGGAAGTGAATATAGAATTGGGTATGTGGGTGGATATAATTGGAGGACATTGATTTGGATACACTGAGTTCGTTATTTTACCAACTTCTGAGAAGTGAGAATTAAACAAATTTGCGATGTCCTGACGATTTGTTACGATTTTGCCATCGTTTGGTAAAGAAACATTTTTTTCGCGATGTTCCAGAACTACGTGTAAAAAAATTGGAGTGATAATAAAAATACATTGATAGGATTAAAAAATCATAAAATACACATGTCCGGAAATATCCGGATGAGATCAAGTATCACCTAGAACATTAGTCAAAACTGGATGTTTTTATTAGTGGAATTGAAAGTTGAAAGTTGGTACAGGTGTTGAAAATTGCGTGTTGAATATTAAATCATGTTCAAATTTATGCATATGAACGGAGATGCGGGCCTTGCACCAACGTCGCATGTATTGACAAATATATTCTACCTGGTTTCAAGACGAGACCCGTATTGCTTGCTGTTAATTGGCCGAAACTTGAACATTTGTTTTAATTTATTGTTGAACTGATTAATTTTGAATGAGTAGTTTCTCTATATTTATATAGTTGTGAAAACGCTGGGATGCTTTACCATAATTTCAGGAACACTTTTTTAAAGACGCCATTTAATTTACTTCTGCAAGAAAATGGTTTTTTTATTTTATATAAATAAAATAAAATTTGTATTTCGAAAAACGTTAAAGTTGGAACAAGATAAAGTTAGTACAGTTCCGAAGTATTTCAAGGAAATTTAGATCTTTGTCCAAAAAATAAATAAATAAATGGAACTACCTTTTTCTTCTAATCACCCTTTGTGTGTCACGTGTTCTATATGTCGGAACGAGACTGTCCCACACGTTCTCTTGATGGATGCTGTCTTCCCTTTGATTAGAGCACGCCTCATCTCCTGGCTTCTCGCGGCTGAACGACGGCGCTTTTTGTTAGAAGAATTTAGTCTTCGCCATGTAGAACATGTCTCTATCCACAAGCTAAATGATGCTAAAAAAAACGGTGACTGACTGTATGTTTATAGACGTGAGTGGTACGCTTTTCTCTCTTGACTATAAATCTGTCAGAGCGTCCATTTTTCGCAGGTAGATTCGTGAGCTGAGTCGAAGGAATGCTTCAGAGACATTTCGTTTCAGAGAGTTTGTCGGTCCATACTGCACAAATAGAGTATTTTTATTTACAGGTTTTACACATTTATTCTCTTGCAATTCCTTAGTAGTCTCGGACCCGGTATGAAGAGAGAAAGATTTCTGCTATTAAGAGTTTTGCTGAAAATATACCTAAGAGACGTATAATTTTTTCGAAGATTCCTTGCTTTTGTGTTATATTTTGTGTATTTATTTAATGTCTTTTGGCGAGATTCAAGCCACGAGACCTGGTCTTCCATGTAACCGTGACTTTAGTGAGATAATTTGGAAGGAGACACGTTGGGTTGCCGGGAACTTTTTGGTACCGAACCGACACTTGTCTGCAGAAGGTGAGGGAAACCCCGACTCGGAACTTCACGTAGCTCGGCCGACCAGGGTTTGAACCCGCGCTCTACCGATCAGCGGGATTGTAGAAGCGAAGACGTTATATCTCGGTCCCTTCTCTTTCAGGATTCGCGTCATGATGAGGTTTTCACATCAATTAACCTAAATAAAATTTTACCTACTAGTGATCCTTATATTAGTGATCTTAATATTAAAAATTCATTCGAAATTATAGAGAGGCACTGAATATCATTGTTATATAAAAAATCTCCTCGCAGAGTGGTATCATATTGTAAAAATTGACCTTTGATGTTGACGAGCCCTAAAGCCCCACAAAAAAAAAAAAAAAATGTAAAAATTGATTATTGAACATTTTTTGCTATTTTATTTGGTGTCAGATATTTTTCCTTCTAGAACATTACTACAAGTATTTTTTTTCCTTTTCTTGCCCCGGATGGCATCATATTTGTTGTGTATAGATTTCTCTGTGGTAGTTTCTTAAGGATCATCCACTTGTGAGAATTAGTTATTTTTTTAATACTCGGCAATGACAGCGCTGCTGCACAGTGACAGTTCTCATTGAGCTCCAGTACGTTTTCATCTAACGAAACGCTCAACATAATGATTGCACAACTTGATGAGCTATGTCTGTGACCTTTTGAAATAAATGTCATTTTTATCCCAAGAGTACCATCTATTACTTATATTGTAACATAGTTAAACAATGATGTAAACATTCTGAAATCAAAGAAATTAATAAAACTGCACTCTTATTTGGGATAATTATTCAATATTATATCGTGTTTTCTTTCAATCAAATCACGCGAGAAAATACCTGTCATTATAATAAATTTGTGTAATATTTTGTATGACCGTTTAAGTAGACAAAGTTTTTATTTATTTATTTTTCTTGTTAAATAGTCGTTTAAAATATTAAAATATTACTGTGATAATATATACAAATATTATGAATAATATTATTTTGTTCTGTGCTCTTCCTACAAGAATAAGAACGTTTCATCTTGAGAATGAGAATTCACGCGAATCAGTACTGACTTACCTCTGTCCAATGACTAAGGTATATCTTTATCTGTAATAATTACTGTAATGGATGTATGGATGTTCGTTACCAGTTTAATGTGAAAGTTCTTCGTTTAAGGCAGGGTGAGATATGTATACCTCGTAGCTTATCGAGACCCGCCTCATGTAGCCTGTCGGTGGCTTCTCCTTTCCCACGAAAAACGCCCTCCCGCTGGTATCTCCTGCGAACCTCCATAATGGATCGCTTCCATGGAACGACTAAGTCGCAAGAATACCCTCCCTCGACGGCCACAAACTCGGGCCTACCAACTTCCCACCCGGCAGAGATAACACTTGTCGATTTCCTGCGGATCCTCACATCTCCGTGCATCCGGTTTGTTGTCATATCACCAGGAACTCTCACGGTCATCTTCACTTCGGCGAATTCTCACTGAAGTGCTCAGAGCTCAGTTTCAACTTAAACTACCATGAAGTGTATTCACGCGAGATATCTCGTCAATCATGAATCTGTGATTGAGTGATAAACAGGGTTAGGATTTTTTGGTGTGCACTTTTTTTCTCAGGATAAATTAAAGGTCTTTGGAAAAAAAACAGTGTGAAATATTGTCTCGAGATGAGAAAGGAAACATTTCTTTAGCATCTTTTACTCTTTTTTTGTGATCTTTATCCCCCTTTCTCTCAACAGTGCCCACCATCTCATTTTTCCTTCTATTGTAGCTTCTCAATATTGTAGCAATGTTATGTGGCACATTTTATCATTTATAAGAGATGTAACGATATTCATTCCATAAGTACATGGTTTCGAATCAGTAACAAATATTTGACTAATTTTAGTTAATGACTTCTCAGTTAACAGTGAATATGCGAATTTAACCTTATCTAGTTTCCGTAAACGCGAGTGCCTATTTGGAGGAATAAGGTCTCAAAAAGGAAAAACTATGGAATGATTTGATGTTGTTTGTAACTCAATAAAGTAAAATAGGAGAGAGATGGTTTCTTAAATTACTAGTTGAGTAACAGCATCATTTTGCCCCTTTTTGCCTCGTATTAGCAACTTTTCCATTAGTTTTTTCGTATGAAATTTGCACCTAAAAACCCTAACCCTGGTGATAGCATTGGATTGGGTTGATTCTTGACTTATTGCTCGATCTTCATGAATATAACGAGTGTTTTAATATGTTCGGTGGTCGTGACCTTTTATTAAATCATCCGGTCACAGAACGCTAGAATACTATAGACACAAAAATTTGTATTTAACGTTATTTTTGGGGTGTTGTAATTATTAGGTTAGGTCTGGATAAATCTATACCAATCTATGTACCTCGATATTGTGCAAATTGCAAAATGAAATATGAGATGTCCTATTTTCTACCCAATATCACACAGTCCCATAGTGTTTATTTTCATTAATTATTTGTTGAGAGTTCGAAAACAAAACAAAAAAAAACAACAAAAAAAGAAGAAATGTACAGGATGTGTATGTCGCAAACCATGTAGGCTACGAGCGCAGTCGCTGTCATCTCCGTGTTTCTACCTCTCACAACCTGTCTTCTTTCTCGCAATTGGAGCCACTAACATCGCACCGCGGAGCGTTTGGCCGGGCGAGCACTTCTTCTGCATTATTGATGAGCTTCTTGCCCCTACCTGTCGCTTATGGTGAAACATGGGGATCGTCGCCGGCCGACGAAGAAGGCACCGTTGGCACGTAGCCGATATCGCTCTCTCTCTTCTTGTGTCCGCTCAGNTCTCTCTTCTTGTGTCCGCGCAGAACCGGTGGGATGAGGAGCTGTTGGATGATTTGGTCGATGTATGTTTTGAGAAACCGTGATGACGAGGGGACGCAGGGATGTAATGCTAATGTGTTATAGGTTTGCAGCCCTTGGCGTAAGTGCGTGATTATTTTGGCGGTGGGGTGGGGGGGAGTGCTGCAACCCGGAACATGTTAAATAACTTTTATTAGTTTGGTGCATTAAATAATGTCATTATCCAATCTTGAATCTTGATCAAGGTATGTCATGCGCAAATTTTGTGTGAGTGTCTTTATATATACTTCCGTTAAAATAACTCGAGATGAAAAAAAAAACGGGAATCAGAAATAGCAAATTACAAAATTTACTCTCAGTATTGTAATTGACGAGTATATACGTGACATAAAAGTGTACCTGATTTTTAAATATCCATCATTCGTAATAATAATTTAATTTAATCTAACTTAATTTTCATCTGCAACTTTGGTATTCGTACGAACACACAACAAATAACTAGACTAACATTTGGAAATGAATAATAAATCGTTAATGCAAATTCGTTCCATATCCTGTAGAAGGTATTGAAGAAATTTGTAGAGAAATCTCATAGTTGTAAATCGTATTACATTACAGTTCTGGTCGGTATTTACATTTTGTCGCAGAGAAATTCTTTACCAAAAGTACATTCAATTTGATTTTGAATTCGGGATAAAATTAAAAACAATAATGTATAGATTGAAACTTTTTTAGATATGTTTATTATTATCGAAATGTAACAGGTGCCGATGTAAAAGTGCATTTGCGTGCACTTTCCTCTCCGTCAATTTCGTTTGTCGTTTTAGGTGTAGAAGGTATATTCTGGTTTTTATATTTCTTTGTATTAACTTGTAATATTGACAAATGCAATGTTTGAAAATTATTTGTACAAAATATATTGGAGAGCTCATACCTAAACAAATAATAAAAATGTTTCGTTTCGATTTTGTTTATCGTTCGTGTTATGAGTTTTTGATTCAATTGTTCACAATTTTACATATCTCGCTTGAAAATCCGTTTACAATATTCATTTTCGAAGTATGTGGATCGTGAACAAGATTGAAATTGAAGGAGGGAAACTGTAATGATGACTGCGGTGAAACGCTAATCAGAAAGAGAATATATGCCGTGCATTTTTGTGGTTATGACTTTCCTATATCCAATTCACCTTGATTTAAACAGATTGTTATTCCTTGAATCGTGGTGTCAAAAATAATGTGAAATTTATTGAGTGTAGAGCACTTTAGATTGATTTTGTTGTTTAAGAAAATTAATATGTGAAGACTTGGTGTGTTGAGTCAGTCCCATTATAACTTATTATTTCAAAGGAACCTCACACTTAGTAATTCTGTAATCTAGGATTCATGATCGCGTGATACAAAAAGGTTGTATCAAGTCTAGCTTCTATTAATTCTTCTTAGAAATTAGTTGGAAATAAGAACATTTGCAGCGGGTGAAGTAACAATATGTTTTTAATATTTAGCCACTGTTTATATGTGTAATAAATTGCCTCCTTCAGGGAATCTAAGAATGATGGCTTATCTGTTGTCTTACCATACACATTTCTTTAGTAATTTTTATTGATTTCATCTTGTCTGTAGTAAAATTGACCGCTGATTGTTAACGCCAAACTCCATTTCATTTCAATGGCCGGGCTATTCATGGTCATTCATTTCATATGGCCACCAATGACCGTTTTGCGATAACAAATGACCACATCAATGGCCATTTTTACTTGAGGTTCTTCTTCAGTTTAAAATTTGCTCTCTCTTTTATTTCCTTTTATCCAACTTTATCTGCCATTTGTTCTCGTATTATTAGTTCATTTTACCGGTGGCAGCTGTTAACAATGTAGCACTCTCGTTTCATTTTCGAAACGGAACGTAACATTATGATAATTTTAAAATTCCATCCACTCTCTTGAATATGAGAGGGCTCTTTTTCTAATGGGGAAGCGAGAGACTTGAAGGAAGGAAGTTCGTCAGGAGAACGAGGCGTTCAACATTCCGACACGGAAATATTCTCGGTATTTCCAACGTTGCGTGCTCACAGCCATCAAAGCTTGAGAGTGCGGGTGGGACCTACCTCGATATTTCTTCCCTCGCCGCTCTTTTTTCTGTCCTTTTGGTTTTCGTTTCATCAACTTATCCTCTTCCCATCTACCCAGTCTTTGTTTACCTGGTATTGTCATGGTAAAACACTTCCATGCATAAAGAGTGGTGCTGATTATCGTTTGATGGCGTTCGTTCTCCCATAGAGGTCCCTCCCGACAACCAACCCTTTTCTGGGACTACTTCTCATGCAAATTGCATTATGTGGCGTTGCTCGCGAGGATCATTTCAGCCCCGCTTCGGTGCTATTGACACGCGTCTATTGTGCTCAGCTGCAGGGATTATCGCGTCTCGTGTTCGCTGTCTATGAGCTCTTTCACTAGGTGACCACATATTTGTTTCATTCACCGTTATAATTGTAACGTACACTTCTATGCTCGTGTGAAAAACCTGGCTCGGGTTTTTCTCCGACTTTCCCTCGGGTGAAGGCGGATGTTCACATAAGCGGGAATGCCATCAGTACTTAAGTTATTATTAGTCTGGAATTTTTACTGCAAATAATATTTACTGTTCATTTTGGAATAATAAATAGATAACAGTCCGTTTTTGTCTAATAACTTTTTTTTATGAATATTAAATCCACCACTGGCCTTGGGCCCTTGATCGGAATTGACAGGATGGTCCCTTGTTTGTTTCCGGAGAGTACTTGTAATTTGGTTTATTATTCCGTACAATAGAGTTTATTGGACGATAAAGTTTACCAAACTCCAATGCAGTTGAATTATGGTTATGCCCCGTTTCTGCAGCAGGTTAGGTTTATTGCTAGAATGTCCTTCGTGCTAATAAAGTTCGGGACATCAATGTCTGTTCAGCACTCCATAGTAAACTGACATCTCTCTTTCCCATTTTCTTCTCCTAAAATGTCGTTTGGGTGAATTGATATTCGGAAACTCATCAAATAATACAAAGACATTAAATCAAGACATAAAAGCTGTAGAGAATATCGACTTAAATATTCATTGTCTTGTTGCTGTCAGTTCTACAACTTTTACTTCAATTGGGTGACTCCTGCCGAACTTAATGTTCTATCGTTACAGATATTCAGTGGATTCTCTGACATTTCCTTCCTTCCTTCATTCATTATGACGTAAAAGTTTAATTTAGCCTCCCCTATCAGAATTCCTCTCCTTACCTATTCATGCAATGTGGAGAAGGCCATGTTTCGACTGGAAACGACATTCTCCGCATTGTTAGGTGAGGAGTCTACTCCCTGTTCATGTTTCTTCTTGGTTCTCGTCGGCCCTTCTGTTTATATAATATTTGGTATTTCGTAGTATCTTATCATCTCCCTATTTCGTGAGACGCATAACCACATTTTTAGGTACCTTTGCCGTCGCGACTTTTTATTCTTGTTCAGATCTACAAACATTTCTCTTTCCCGATGACTAGTCTGCGTTCAGGGTTGTAGCCAGATTTTGCCAAAAATAAGGGTGGCACAATCTGAGATGTGAATGAAATAATCTCTTACAATGACTCGTATGATATTTTTATTCAAAATGCTCATATTGATATAAACTCGGCCAATTAACACGTGCATTAAATCAACAATCCTTTACATAAATTTAATCTTGGCTATGTTTAATTTTTAAGTATATGTTAGGAGAACAAGGGAGGTCCAGACACATGGAACGCTCCTTTAGCAAACGATAGAGTTCAGCAAACACTAGGTCTCGGCACTTGGAGGAAATGTAACTAGCGTCTCGCTCCGGGCGATTGGACCCCCGGATAGACCCGGTTCTCATTTCACAGCAGGCCAAGTAGACCTGGGAGTCAGTCTGGGTGGTGAGGTGTGAAGAAAATCTCACACACCATCGGGGATCGAACCTTGGCCAGCAGCTCAGTGCTCTATCTAATGAGCCAGGCTGACTCCAACAAGTAAGTTTGTTGGAACAATTTCCAGGTGTCTTGTCAGCTTCAGATGCCTTTCTTCATATTTGCGTGAGGAGGACAACGGTTAAGGTTACGTGGATGCTTGAGTAAAAGCCATTGAGTGGTTTCTCGTTGCCTTCTAGTTACGCGTTATATTGAAATTATATTAAACTTGACACGAACAACTTCAGACAGTTTTAAAACAGTCAGTTTAACGTGCATTGCCACAAACTGTTATTTATCTTCAAATTTGGCACGTACGTCTAAAACAGATTTCTAAGAACAATGTAATTTAAAAAATAGAATTAAAATTTGATGCATTCAATAAATCTTTTTTGAAATATTTTAAAAATTAATATTATATTTTAACATAATCAAGTTTCACATCAATTTAAACCTTATAAATGTTTGCAGAAAGAGATATTGAAAGATTTCAAAATGCCTCGAAAAAGGTGTAAATTTTTAAATTTTCAAGATAAATAACAGAGAAAACGGACGATGAGAAAAATCGAAAATTTCGTATTTTCTATATGATCTACCAATATACAAACGTTACAGGCAAGGCGTTCCGAGAATACTGAGACCAAAACGAATGAAAAGAAGTACTACCAATATACCAAAAATTATCAAATTCGAAAATCCAATTTGACATGGAAGGACCCTGTTGCCTCCTGCCATATTCGAGTCTTCTTCGACTTCTCGTGACAAGATCCCGTCTCTCTCCATCGTTCCTCTTCCATTGTCTCTCGACGCAGTCACTCATTCGTCGGAGGGCGTCGCGACGCGCCTCAACCGTTCGCACGTGTCTGCACGTGGTGGCAGAGCGTCGCGGCGGCAGCGGCAGCAACCCGCGATAACAACCGCGCGTTCGGAATATAAATTCGCCATTAATATCGAAAACTTGGCGGGCGTTTGCGATAATGGAGGCGGCGCCAACCAGTCGACTTTGCGTTCCAAGAGCGATGACGACTACGACGGAAGGTGAGGGACAAGATGGTGCTCCGCCTCCGGAAATCGAAGTTGTGTGTATTTTTTTTGTGCCCCCCAACCACCCCTTCCACTGAACGTTCCAAACGCCTCCGATTTCTCCCGCGAAAGCTACCCACCCACCCACCCCAGTAGAGTCTTCGCCGTCCTTACATTCTTCCTCTTAATGCGGCTAATTTCCTTTCCGTATTTCCAGGCGTCTTTTGTCGTTTTGAGGAAGTGGGGTGCGGACGTGCTGTTATCCGCGTGAAGGGCTGAGGGGAAGGGGATGTGGAATCTGAGGGGGGTACGAACCCCTCCACATGCTTCAGCAAAGCCATTGTCTTCTTATTAAGCTTTCGGATAAGCGTTAGCCACATTGGGAATGAAACCTTATTGTATTCCAAGTTTCTGGAATAATGTAACCAAATATTTGTATTCGAGTTGTAGGAGTTTTGGTACGTGATGAGTTTATTATATTAATGGTTCTGGGAACGATGGAATGTAAACGAGTGAGTCGGATTTCCGAAATTTTTAAAGAAGATAAAACTATCTCTTTTCCGATATGCTTTCTGGATGTACATATCTTGTTATAGTATTATACATTCTTACACTTTCAACACACTGTAGATTAACTATTCAATCATTATAGAAATTGTATTGATAGGAATGATTTATTAGAAAGATGATGTTGTTGTAATCACTAGTTTTTTTATCTCTGCATATACATTTGTCTACCTGAGAACTTGAAGTTGGAAGAATAGTTTCAATGACTTGCTGGTTTTTGTTCCAATGTTTGCCATTCTGACTTTCGGGACGAATCGTAGAGTGGCATTCCTGCATATTACTCTCGAAATTCTATTCTACTGTGACTATGAATCCTAAATAGAAGAGAAAACCGAGCGTCGAGGAAGTACAGTACACTCCCGATGTTCGACGAACACATTTCCGTCGGTCTAAACTCCTTAATTTGTGTCATCATTTAGCTTTCCATGTAAAATATTCGAAGCGTACAAAAATGTTAGTTTACTTGCTATATTTTGAAGCAAACAAGTATGACAGTTGGATCTAACTTTTTTCCGGTTTCGTTTACCTTCTTATACGATAGAAGGTTGCGTGTTAATCCTCCGCCTACGAGTGGGGTCCGTCGCGACATGCATAAGGCACCGTTGTCAAGGAAAATGATTGATATGCCATGACTTTGTTGCTTTTATTCCTCTTTTTTATACCAGTATCCTTTTTTAAATTTATTTTGAAATAATGCATTATTTTTAAAACAATATAGCTACTGATGGGTTCCGTATGAACCCCGGGAACAAAATGTATTAAATATTTTTTTCTATTTATGAATATCACATGGTTTTGCGTTTGAACTGTTTTGCTGTTACTTTACACGAAATGTTCTTTGATATTAGCTTATTGTACACCATTCTTCGACGCTTTCATATCATGTAAAGTAACATAAGAAAACCTTTGACTCTATCTGCGTGATATGTTTTAGAACTGCAGTTTTTCGAAACTACAATCTCCGGCTTGTGGGACAATAATACATTCTTCCTGGTTGACTGAGAATCCGATTGTGTCCACCAGTGAAATATTCCTGTCTTAGCAGAATTTCTTTTGATGTGCGAGTTCATGGCAACGGAATGTATATGCAAACCGACATACTTTTCTCAACTATATCTTCAATTTTAGGCGCATAAGGAATCTTACGCTTTATTATTGGATGGATTACTATTATTTTTCCGTTTTATGATGAAATTGGAAGTGACAGTGACTTATCTGGTGAAATGTTTTGCTTCATACTACCTTCACAACTTGATCGAACCCCAATTGAATTATCATGAGTGAGATGAAATTCCCATGAATCAAACAATGAGTGAGAAAACACTGAAAGAAATATAAAGAGGACTTTCGAAAATGAAATGATTCGGCATTTCGAGTTAATGGTTCAGTTGCATGGACAACTAGTAGGATGTAATGTTTTGCGTCAGCAGTCTGGTCCATCTCCTAGGAGCTCAGGCCTTCGCTGATTCATAAATTCGATTGTTTCATCCTAAATGTTTTTGATGCAGAGAAATGTGTAAAATACAACTGATAACTGGAATGATATAGTAAGAATAATCGAGGGTGAATCATAGAGAAACATGGACACCGAAAAAATGGACTTAGTTGATAGAGATCTTCTGCCGCATGTTAGTATATTATCCTTTACTAAGAAAGTAAAGGTCGTAATTCTACGTTCGAGATCCAGCCATACTGATCCTAAAATTGTCAATATCAGAGCGTTCAAAAGTACACGATGTTAGAGTTACAGCAATAGTGCAGGCGACGTAGACAAAGACGAAAAGACGATTCGATGCTACAATGCCCATTGAGTCAGCAGGAGAAGGCCATTAGTTATTTTCTAGTATCTAGACTCATTCAACGACACCCGGAAGTTGGAATTGGTCTCCGGCGTATTTACACCTGTTCACGAAGTTTTATTTATAAATAAATAAATGATAAATAATTCATTCAGAATAAAAAGAATTCACACGTATTTGCAAGGAGATCACAGATAATAATGAAATTTTTCTTGAGTTCTTATTTTTTAATTGAGCAACAAATTGAATAATTTGTTTAATCTCCACAAGAACATCCCTCCACGATATCTTTTTTATTCACAACGTTCTTGTTCAACGAACAGCCATTACCCGCACAGAGCTTTCGTATATTACATGAATTTGCGTTCGCGCGAGTGATGGTAGAAAACTCATATAGCGTACTGTCTCGTCGAGACCGCTTCACACAATTTCACCAAGTTTGGTAAATATTCAAATTGCAAGAAAACAGAAGGGGAAAAAATCAAGGATAACTGAAGAGAGGAAGATGTGAGATACGTCCAAGAAAAGAAGACAGGAAGTTAACAAGTAGACATATGTGCGAGATGAGAAGTATTTTTTTGATGAAAAATCGTACGAAAACATTAAAATATGTGTCAGGAAATGCAAAATATGTATTAAAAATTAATTTTCATGAAAATTGGCTTAGTTATTTGCAAAAGTAAGTTTTTTCTTCCGAAAAAAAAAAAGACTTAGAAACCATGGGGTACATGCGGACCACGCTGGTAGTCAGTGCTATAAAAAATTGCGGGAGTCGGAGGGTTAAGTAACATTGTTTGCTATTATTTGGCGGATCATGATGAACTATGTGCGTCGGCAATTATCAACAATTTCGGTTGTAGATGCCCGTAGAACCGATAATTATTGACCTAAATGGAGTCTGCTGTATATTAATTAAATAATAATAATAATAATAATAATAATAATAATAATAATTTATTACTACAATTGGGCTGTCATGCCCGGTGGCAGAAATTTAAATACATAAAATATACATCAACAATATACAACAATTACAACAACAAAAATAAAACGAGGATATACAAAATCATACACGAATTAAAATAAGAATGTGTTAAAATAAGAGTACGAGTATATTAAAATAAGAAAAGTATTAAAATTAAAATAAGAAAAGTACTAAGATGAGAAATGTATTTAAAAAATATAATATCATACCATTTAAAAACTAAATTTAATACATTAAAAAATAAAGTATTTTTTTATCTTAAATTTAATTATTTAAAGTAATTTATCTTAAATTTAATTATTTAAAGTAATTTATCTTAAATTTAATGATTAAAGCAATTAAAAATTCAATTATTTAAAATAATTTAAAACTAAATTAAAGTATTCAAACTAAATTAAATAAGGACTGAACCAAAATCTAAAAAATATGTTTAATAATTACACTTACGAAACGGACCCAGACACTTGCATCACTTAGGTGCACTTCACTTCACTCACACTTTTACTTATTTCCCTTTCTGACTCCCCTATTGCCCTCCTTCTTACATCACTATCCTACCCATCATCCCTAAACAACTGGCTTTGTAACTACACTACCACACACTATCTTCCAGAACTTGCCTAACCTTGTGAGTAGATGAAGAGCCCGATATCCTCTCCGCAACCGATGCAGGCATTGAATTCCAATCCCTAATTATTCTGTTTAAGAATGAAAATTTTCCAACGTCTGTTTTTTGTTTCCTAGTTTTGAATTTCAAGAAATGGTCTTTTCTACTTATTCGAGTATGATGTTCCAAATTTTCTGATATATATTTCCAAGCGGGTTCATTTTTATAAGCTTTGTATAAATTTACTAGTCTAGCTCGTTTCCTTCGAGTTTCTAACGATTCGAAAACTACGCATTCTGTTAAATTCGATTCGCGATTAATAAATTTTAGAGCCTTTTTTTGAACTCGTTCGAGGTCCTGAATTTGTCCCTTTCGATAAGGATCCCAACAAGCGGTCGCATACTCCACTGTCGGTCTGACGAGAGAAATATAAGCAAGTTTTCGTGTTTCAAATTTACATTTTTTAACTGTACGCACGACAAAATGAAGTGTTCTCCAGGCTTTCCGCGCAATATAACTAACGTGTTCAGACCTTCCTAAATCTTGTCTCAGAATTACTCCTACATATTTACATGATACTTTTTCTGGAATCATATCGATTTTGATTTTATATGTAAGTGGGTCTCTGTGAATTCGCTTTGTAAAACTTATAGCATTACATTTTTCCGAGTTAATTTTCATTTTATTTTCTTCTGCCCAATTGCTTACATTGTCTATATCCTTTTGTAAAGTAAAAACGTCATCCTTATCTTCAATTTTTCTATAGTTGTTTTTTTTATTTTTCTATAGTTCAAATAGTTGAACTTTATGATAAAAAAAGCAGTTACAAACTGCATATGACTACGTAGAGGACATTGAACTAATTTACTCTCCGGAAGCAAGCAAGGGTCCTAAGGCAGAGGCGGATTTAACATTTCAACACACTTCTAAAATTAGAATTAGTTTGATCTGTGTTATAATATTAATACGATACAAAGAAAGATAGTATTTAATAAAACACAAAAAATGTTATTTCACAAGTACGTATTATTATCATCATACAATAGAATATTCGGAAAGTATTGTTGATAAATCAGAACTCTTAAATAACATTAAATTCGCGGTTTATTATTTGAATAGATGCCGCCTCTAGGCATAGCGAGTCTGCATAGAAACAACGCCTCTACCCGAAAGAAAACCGGAGAAAAACCCAGGCCAGGACCCAAGCTTTGAATCCAGATGGTGTTAAGTGTTTCATAGCAACCGAAACCCATTCATCGTGAGGAGATACGTTTCCATAACACAATGCTTCTTCAACGTTCGAGAGTTTGAGCTGCAGAGGGTGTGAAAGAGCTGAGGGTTTTGCGGCGTGCGTATCCGCCTCCGCAGTTGCTGTCTGCTTGATTTCCCCAGCCGTCTCTCCTTCTGTCTTTCCCTTCACCCCCGTACAACGTCTGTGGCGGTCACCGTCCCGCGGATGTCCCTGCCACCCCGGCAACCGCTACTTTGTCTCGGCTGTGCTTCAGCCTTCCGACTTCGTGTTAATTCAATTGAGAACAATGCAACAAATTTGTTCAATAAGGGTACGATTATAACTATTGACAGTAAACTATTTTGAATATTATATAATAATAAATTTTAGTAATAATAAATTTATTGTCAAAAAAGCAGTTACGAACTGCGTATGACCACGTGGAGGACATAAACTAATTTACTCTCCGGAAGCAAGCAAGGGACCATCCCATCAATTCCGATCAAGGGTCCTAAGGCAGAGGCGAATTTAACGGTTCGTCACACTCCTAACAATAAAATTAACTTGATACGTGTTACAAAATTAACATAATACGAACAAATTAGTATTTAATTAAACACAAAGTTACTTCAAAAGTACGTGTTATCAAAACATAGAATATTCGGAAAGAAATGTTTATAAATTGAAACTTTTAATAACACTAAATTCTAGATTTATTATTTCAATAGATGCTGCCCCTGGGCCTGAACCCAGCGTATAAAAAATTCGCCTCTACCCGGAGGAAAACCGGAGAAAAACCAGGGCCAGAATGGGTATTAAATTTAATTATATTTCACAAAAAATATTTGGAATTGTGAACAATCTTGGTAGCTCAAGGCTAGTGCTCTTCCTTGTTTAAGAAACCCTGGGTTTGATTCCCGGCGAGGTTAGAAATTTGTATGTTTCTCTTCAATGTCTCAGTTCATATGACTGATATGATGGAAATATCATGCTAACCATATAATACTTGGATACGGCCATCTAGATTATGTCTAGACGCTGTTCCCCAAAAATGATGCATATGATGTCAAGAGATGAAACCCACGTAGAATTAGACTCCAGTAGCGCTCGTTATCGTGGTCCATTTCGGGACCGAAACTAATACACATATTTACAACTATATTTACAGTAATACAAGAGTTTCATCCATACGGCTGCCTAGTGTCTGAGCAAAGTCAATAAAAAAGAGTGTGGTATTGACTTTTATCATTTAAGCGCGAAAGAAATGATAAAAGTCAATACAACGCTCTTTTTAGTTTTTGTTTCAGCCATCTCCCATTTAATTCTGATTAGAGGCTGTGTCACTCAACCACAGTATTGTGTTGTCTTCTCCGCAGCTACTTAGAGGCAGGCGCATTTCAAGCTTCCATTTCCTTTGCTATAATCACGTCCCATACTCTTTTGTCTTGTTCTCTTCTCACCTCGATCAGCTTCGTGTCGCCTTGATTTCATTTCTCACCATTGTGAATCCTTAACTTAATGTTTCTGTAGATCTTTTTTAAATTTTATTTCAGCTAACATTCAATTTCGTTGCTCTGTATGAATACAAAGTCATTACAGAGCCCATTTTAAATTTTATTCCTTGTTCTTGTTATATCTTCCTGCAAAAATGTTACAATCCTCCATAACTTCTGGGTCCTTTGATCGTAATTGACGGGATGGTTCCTTGTTTTCTTCCATAGAGTAAATAGGCTTAGTGTTCTCCTCGAGGCCATACACAGTTTTTAACTCCTATTTTGGCTATAAATATTTTTTATAAATTTTTAGGCTCGTTTTTGCAGATTGACCTGTCCTTAAGTTGCGTGTGTCTGCAGGGAATCAATCCATCAGTTTTGTAAGTTTGGTTTCTAATATTCTTTACTCATTACAGCCTTGTGGAAATTCGGATAAAACCTACTTTATTAGTGATTCACTACGTGTTTCAATTCACTCGTTGCATACCAAGTGCAGCTTATATTTGCGTGTTACACATTCACTCTAGAACATGCTAAATAGTAAAAAAAAAAGTACTAAATACAATGTGCTAATTGTTGAAGTAGGGGATGGAAATACTTAAATTTCACCAACACCAGAGTTATTTAGTGTTTTTTCCGAACACGATCTTTTCGAGGCACTAGTATCCTACTCCTCGCAGTTAGTGTTGTTTCCGACCATCTCCTGCGCCTTCCACCCTTCCCTTACTAGCAAATGGGAATCGTGCTGCGTTCAAAACCCTCTGTAGCGGTTGCACGCACCCTCAAACTCTGCTTTTATCACTAAGGTTGTTACCCAACATCCTGTTACGAGGTTATTAAACTGAATTGCGGAATTCAATGTGAATGCTTCTTGGTTCAAGAAGGTGCATTTTGAAAATTTTGATCTTGCTCATTTAATGGAGATTAGTTATGATTTTAAATTCATAACTTATTTATTTACATCTTATAGACAAAGTGAATGTCTTTTTTAGTGAATGAAATGTGTGTTGTTTTAATAATTAAATGTTAAAAGAAAATTTCATGTGATCATACAGTGCATTGAAAACCTTACTACAGAATTTGTGAGCAGTGATATATTTGACCTAACGGGTTTATGAATCTCATAAAGTAGCCATTGTGAATTTTCTTTTATCTGATTAAACTTTTGGACAATGGACTCTATTATAAATTTGGTTTTACTTTTGTATCTTTTTTTAAGTTATTTTCTCTTTTTCTGCACATTATTAATAAATTCTGTTATAGTGAAAATTCAGTTCTGAGAATACGATTTATGGTATCAGCTGATGCATAATGATTTTCTTTTCAAAATTGTTTATCTTCCAAACGGCGCATTTCCGGACATGGGTTTATTACCAAATATTACTGTTCTGAGTCCCCTCTACAACACCTATAATTGTGTAATAGGAATTCCGAGTCATCCTGTATGGATAAAATAATGCAAACAATGCTACAAGAAATTTTCTTCAGAGTAAAGTAATCTTCTGATGCAATAATATTTTTCAACCACAATATATTTTCTCCGTGTGATGTAATGTATTTCACAATCAACAATTATTGGATTTAATTGATCGGTGAAGTTTGGTTTTTAAGTTGAAATCAATATAAGCACATATAATTCTATTTATTTATACCAATTTCCAACATTTTAGTGATTAATTCTACTCAGTTATCATCCCGCTGTGAATAAAACTGCAGTCTAGTAAGTGAGCATTTTCTTTGAATGGTCTTAGATTCTCTTTGAAGAGAAGTTGTTCAAACTTAAATAGTGGAGAGTTAACCAGGGTAAGAAGTCCTTGCCACACGCATATCCCAAAACTGAGAAACGAATCAATTCTCCTCGATTGCCCTTTGCTTTTGTTGCGTTCAGTTGGTCGCGGAGTCCCTTTTGGTTGGTAGCAGCTGCTTTCGTATCGTATCTTCTCCTTCGCCTCTTAGGTCCGGAGTTTCTCTGCCCTTGTTGCCAAAACACCGGAAGACACCGGCTCCTCAACAGACTCACTTTCGGTCTCAACCGCAGTTGGTCGCTGGAGACCACTTTGAGTTGACCGCAATTAATTTTCTACGAACTATCTCTCAAATATGATTTTCCTACGAATTATCCAACTGTGAATGCGCAGTCAGAAAAATTGATTTACGCTTTAAATGCTGACTTATACCTAATTAAACATTTGATGGTTCTGATTATATGTTAATGTGTATCAAAATTTTCATGTGTGTGCAGTGACGAGCAGTCTATAGTAATTACAATTATTGATGCAAAATCAATGTAAACATGTGTGCATGCTGAACCTCGTTAAATGTGCATTACGATTCTAATGTATTAGTGACCCAAGCACAGAAGGTAGAATTCATATCGGTTAATGAAACTCAGTATACGTGGAATGCATTTGAAACTACAGTTATTTGTTTTTTTTCTAACCGTTTCATTCAATAATCTCCAAAATATCTTTTATGGTCGTGCCAATCGCAGAGACATATAGAAGTAAAGGTAACTAATGAAACGTAGTTCACGCTTTTGTTCTTACGTGATGAACCAAGAGTCATCCCTTGATCTGTCTGCCGTTGAAGCGTTTAAGAACATAAATGAATATTTGATCACTTTTGGACGGGTGAAAATGGTGACGGGCCGAAAATCGAACTCGGGATAACTGAATGGTCGCAGGAGTGTTAACCACTACACCACTAATAGGCCTAACCCCGCGAGACCTGAAGCTCTTCCCCATACTGTGATAAGTTGAAATGGTGTACGGTTGTGGAAGACGAACAGATGGTGTACTGGTTGACATCCCTGCGATAAATGCAAGAGTCCTGGGTTCGTTTCCCGGTTCGTCAAAATTTTCACCTTGCTGGAAATTATCCCATATCATCTCCANCCTGGGTTCGTTTCCCGGTTCGTCAAAATTTTCACCTTGCTGGAAGTTATCCCATATCATCTCCACATATACGGAAGAAATATAAGCACGAATTATTATTGATTTGTGCTTACGCTATTTTTCAAATGTTGCCCAATTCCACTCTCGAAGTAAATAACTGAAGATTTCTTATTAGGTTAATAAGTGACTTCCTGGTCTGCCTGTGATCACGGGCGTCTGTGCGGAACAACTTCAAAAGACGATCCTCTGTTTGAAGTCTCGCCCGTTCGCCAGCCGTGGTGTCCTAAGTGTCCTGATTCAGTCTTCTTCTCTTGCGCCCGCTTGCAAGCATCCTGGGAGCGATGGAGGGACGCAGAGGGGTGTGAAGGCGTGACGGTGTCCTAGGATCGGGAGACGCGAGACGTCCAAGCGACCGACGCAGGGGTGGCGTCTAGGAGCGACCCTTCGAGTATCGGATGGCGTCGCTTGGGGGTGATGAAGGAGTTCGACATTACAGCTCGCAGTGTACTAAGGGTGTTAGCGACAACTAATCCTGTTAGAGCTGAGACTAGTTAGTCACTACTTTGTAAATATATGAGACGAAGTGTATAATTTACATTCATATTTATACTATATACATGAATGTCCAATATGGATGTATTTTTATGTGGCTTTATGGCTCGTCGACATCGATGTTATTAGAGCCCTAAAAACTTGTACAGGTAGGAAAAATGCAGTTACGCACTAGGGAGAGCCAACATGACTCTCCCCGCGTGTGGTACTCGCCGAATGACTCAACCACACCCACTAAAAACCCTCCTGAATTACAACTCAAAAATCAAATATCAACATATCTCAAAACAATAGATATATCATTTTAAAAAAGGAAGAAAGGGGAAAATGAAGGATACCCTAGCTTCGGGATCGAAAAGAACAAGAGGTGACCAAGGAAGGTCTGGAAAGAGAAAGGAAGGAGCCTAACACAAGTAAGTGGAAGTAATGCCAGACTCAGCTCGGGGCCCCGTGTTCGCCAAACACGTACTTAGTAGATGTAATGGGGGGAATACAGATGTAGGTTGACAGGTATACATTTAATAAATATTGATGTCCGACTGGGTTGTATTAATGTACTAATTCGTGGTCAACTTTCACGAGCCTTGTTCTGCAAAGTATCGACAATCTTAGAAGAAAGAAACCATTGTAAAATACGCTATGAGTTATATGTGTTATCGTGTAATTGTTTGACAGTATCATTGTGTTGGATAGATCAGACTCCTACTTTGAATAACATTTAGAAATTAGCCGAATGCGAGGTGCCTGAACGAGCCATCGGCAACATTGTGATTCCTCAGTGACATTTCATCTATCGTCTGAGACGCATTTTAGGGGTATAATGAGTAAACACAAAAATACTAAGACGACAAAATATTTTCTGAAAAGTTAAAAATTTCCGAATACATTTTGCCATAAAAGACCAGAGTCAGTTGTGGATATTATTTTATAATTCCAAACAGAAATCTAAGTATTATGGATAAATGAAGTTTCCTGGTTTTGCCATGGTAACACATTTATTCGTCTCAGAACAGGTTTTCGACAGCGTGACAGTGATCGTCAGTAAATCTCTGGAGATCGGAAATTTCTCAGAGGAAAATGTGTGACAATGGTAAAATGACAATACCTATTGCCATCTAGCATTTGCAAGTCCTGTACTTGTACAACTTGGCAATTATGTACTTGTTACTGGTTATTAATTCGTTTAGTTGACGATTGTACAGCCGTCAGGGGATTGCTTGTTCAATTGTTCCCAGTGTTGCCAAGTTGTTCAGCATGGTTTTGAGACAATAGTCGGTTATGCCGTGAGATAATAGATCGCTCTCCAAGGCAAAACCAGGAAATTTCGTTTATTTGTATAGTAATAACAAAATCGCCTCACCTTCTTCGTAAGGTAGGAGATCGAATGAAAACGATAAATATGCGTGCTTCGCATGGAGTTTCTCGAAAATGGCGGTAGCATCTGCGAACAACGTCACTGAGCCAGCCTCTGTCCTTACTGCTAGCGCGCTTGTTCAAAGGACCGTGATCCCGACCACGACTGCCCTTCGCCCTCTCGTGTCGGCGCCTCCTCATTAGTCGTAAATCAGGCTCTGCCACCACCTGAAAGGAACAGGACCGGAGACCTCGTTGCTCCGCTTACACTAGCACTCCCTGGCGGTACTCGGTCGAATTACTCTTCCTTTGCGAGCCTTCGACGTCACGATCGTTTCCAGGGGTGCACTGAAGGGGGTTCCCCTTTCCCTCCACCTCTGTATACAGAATGTCTCAGAACTCCACATATAACTTTGAGGGATGATGGAGCATATTAAAATGAAGAGAAAAAAAATTAAAATATGTGTCCGGAAATGTCTTCCGAAGGAGTAATAAT
>NNCF01131693.1:290831-303759 GCA_002313205.1 Laupala kohalensis | reverse complement strand
ATAAATTAAATATACAAACAAACCGACGACAAAAATGATTGAAATAATTATTTAGGGCGACCACTGGAGATTAATTAATTCGACAATGACTACCGTATATTGTGTTAAAATGCAAATGAATACGAAAGAATCAAGAAAAGCGAATTGTAAAATGATGTAACAATTCTATGAAATTATGACGACGAAAGCTTGGGTGCAACAATGAGGCAGGGTTTAATCAGGAAATAAACAAACCGACAAATGACAGAAATAAACAAACCGACAAATGACAGAAAATGATGACAACTGCAGATAAATTAATTCGACAATAACTAAGACAATATTTTGTTAAATTGTAATGAATAACTAGAAAAAGATCACGAAACAAATGGTAAAATATTGGAATAATTGTATTTACGACGACGAAACTTGAGCAGTGCAACAATAGAGTACGTTATTTTTAATTTAATAATGATGTAATAGTATATGCACCAGACAATCTAAATACAGCAAAATAATTAATTTTAATGCACCAAGAAGTTAAATTTATGATTCCGTTTGTACTTACGTAAACCTTATCACACCCTTGAATGAAGCACTTGAAAACAATATGAAATTATATATGGTCCGTTGGGTTTGAAAACCTTAGGAAATGTTTTTAGTGTTTTTTTACTTAACACTCACACAGAACAAAGAATTTTACACTACAATGAAAGTTAGACACTAAATACAACTACTGAATCACAAAAAAACTCGAAAAAATAAAATAATTAGAAAGATTAAACTGAAAAACAGAGAGAGCTCATTCACAACCGCAGCTAACGCCAGGAGCAGGCTAGCCAATTTGATACATTTGATACAATTTGAAATTTAACATTTCAGCTTTACACTCCTAAGATAAGAAAAAAAGTAGTTCCGTACGTGTCATAATATTAACAAAAAACCAACAAATTTGTAATGAATAAACAAAAAAGTTATTTCACAAGTACGTATTATTAGAAACTATAGTTCATTCGGAAAATATTGCTGATAAATCGAAACTATTAAAATAATTCCAAATTCGAGATTAATTATATCAATAGACACCGCCCCTAGGCAAAAAGAGCCTAAAGAGTCTGTTTAAAAAACCACCTGCACCCGAAAGAAAGCGAAAAAAAAAAAAAAACTGGACCAGAATGGCGTTACAGTACGTTAATTTTGTTGAATTTCTTCTTTGCGACAGAAAATGGAGGATGCGTGTTAATAACCTTGTCAACAACAAACGCAAATAATATATCAGAATGTGAACGCCTTAAGATGTCTTCATTTTGACCTCCAGTTATTCTGCCTGTGGCACGGAGTGTCCAATACACTAAACTATAGTCAGAAGTAATTTAGTGTCCACTTAACATGCGCCGTAAAAAATGTACAATGACACCTTCTGGTGGCATCGGGGGACAACGCCAGCTTCCATGCGTTATTTCTTGTGTATTTATGTGGTGTGGTGAGGGGCAGCATTAGCGCGAAAAGATGTACAACCGAATTGAATCCAGATCTATTTAGGTTCCTATCCATTATTATGATCTTAATATCCTATTCTTTATTTTTCTAATATTACGCACTTATAATTTATTGTTCCTTTTACTCATAAGTTAAGTACTTATCGTGACTTCAAAAAATTAAATTATTTTTTAAGTAAATCCAGTAATGATAATGTAGGTGAATAAGTAACTTATGTTTTATTCACCTACTTCTTACAAGGTACTTGAAAATGAACAAGTTATGAATGCTGTTTATGCATATAGAACTTATATATGGATAAAGTTACTATTTTTCATTAACTTTAAAACTTCTTAATTTAAAGAAGGCAGTAGTGTCGCTTCATTTTCAAGATTTCCCTATATTTTCCGAATTATATATATTTACGGAAATATAGAAAACAATGCGGCACCACCGTAATAAACTCAGGTAAACCTTAGGTATTATTCATTCTACACGCTCGATACAAAATGAAACAAAATAGCGCAACTAGAGCACGGGCATTGAATTGATGACCGAAGTTGTCATTCGATTTAATTGCAAAGGAATCCGAGAATACTGCCAACATAACGCGAGATACACTTATCGTTACCCCTGTGGACAGTGCCAAAGTATAGGTGTTGGCTACACTGAGTGCAAACCCTGTATCAACATCACGCGAGTAAGACTGGAAATAAATAAATAATAATTTAGTGTCGAGAGAACAGTTACAAACCGCAGTGAAATATGACATGGTGTGTTATTTCGCATCGTGGTGGTGGTAGTGGTGGGGGTGGGGGACGTTTTCAGCCAATGAAACGCAAGACATTTTTTGAGAGGGTAATTAAAGGTGTTGTGCAGATTTATGTAATATGTTTGACTGAGTTGTAGGCACGAAGCGATATCCTAATACGTCCTGAATATGATTTGCTTGCACTGCGCATGCTCGGGACGAGCACACCTTGTCGTATTCCACTATGTTTACAAACTGCGTATGACCATGTTGAGGACAATGAAGAAATTTGCCACTACTACTACTTTAGTGGTTAGGCGGAAGAGCAGACCTCGGTCTGAGTCTCGCCACTAATAAAGTCATTTATTATTTATTTATTTATTTACAATAAACGAATAAACACATTACGTTCCAGTTCATGTTTTTTTTTCTCTTTGGTTATATTTTCTCTGAGTAAAAATTACTTGACTTTGAGCACAGAAAATTTTACATGAAAATGGCGACGAGCCGAGAATCGAACCCGAGTTCCTGATTCGATCGCAGGGGTGCTAACCACTACACCACCCGTTAACCTAACCTTTCACAACTGTACACCACTTCCACCTAGGACCTTTCCTGTTTCGTCATCATTTTCATCTGGCCGTAGTTATCATTCACAAGGAAGTCGTCGAATACTGCAGCACTGCTGAAACCACTTATAATATGCATGAGAGGAAAGTTCTTTTCAGAGAATCCTAAAGTCTCTAATATTTTATTTCAAACACCCTCAAGGTGTATATCGAAGTTCTTAAAATCAACACTTCTTGTTGTTCATAAAGTCGGTAAGGGGTTAAAAATTTTGGGTACCATTAAACTCGACACATTGTTTCTNCACACACACACACACTCACCCCTGCTAACCGACTGACCGAAAACACATTTTGTAGGACGTTTAATGTATGTCATTTTCGAATTAGGACATTTTCTCTAAACGTTTACAGTTCTCAAGTTATAAGCCAATTAATCCGTTGAAAGAAACTTTTCGGATTTTTTTTGTCAATTTCATCACGCTCTTCAGTCTAGGCGACAAAACAGTACAGAATATAATGTTTTGTTATTTACAAGAACAATTTGTTCTAAAAAAGCATTATTTTCAAAAGATTGAAAAAATGTTGATAGAGAAAAGAACTCCCCCCTAATTTCCTTCTTTTCGTCGCATAATTACTGGACTATAAGTAATATGTGCATTTAATGCCAGTAAGGTAGTGTTTGATATCATTTTTCCTCATTTTTAGCGTAAATTTCAATTATTCTAAAACAACACATTTTTATAAATAAAAAAGTATTTTGGTAATTAGAAAAAAATAAGGCGATGTCTCATTACTGAAATAGCTGCCCACCAGTCCCAGCGACTGGGGATTCAGGCGACTGGCACAGGTAGACCGGCGTAGTCCTCATCTTTAAGTCGAGTTATATGGTGAAATTATCCTCTTACCTGAGGATCTGTCAAGTTTAAGTACGCCCCTGTATATGATGTTTCTTTTACTTTATTAGTAGGATGTAAACTAGAGTATTCTACAAACCCTTTTCAAAACATCTAAAATTATGTCTGCTCCCTCAGAACATGAATAGAATGAGGAGAAATAGACTGTACATTACACGTTTCTCAAAATTTTTTCCGTATGCAGTTTTTTTTTCGTGAACGCGTCATATTTGCGTCCGTTATCTCGTTAGTAAACATCACTGTGTTAGCTCGACTTATTATTGGAAACACCGTATCTCCAAATATGACTTTCCTCGGGCGATATTTACTCTGCATCAGAGATAGAACAAAATGAGAACCAAAGTGTGAGTTAAAAGGAGAATTTCACGTGCATATAAGAGATATGAAACGCTAAAAACAAAACAAAAAATTCAGTTACAAAGAATGAACCTTGTGTATTTTGATGCACTGAAACAGAATCGGAATTCAGAATTGCTTGCCCCCCCCCCACCCCGAATTTATTTAAAAATCCCTACTTCAGTATATAAGGGCGGTTTTTCATGTTTTCAGAAAATTGAGGGTGATGGAGCAATTCTGGCCCTGGATTCGAATTTAGAGCGTCAAAATACATAAGAATGAATATATCTAGTCTTTGGAAAAGAACAATTTTATACTTTGTGGGCACATAATATTATTTTCTAAGTTTCATGGAGAAAAACACAACTTTGTTAAATAATATGGATGTGCTTTTTTTTTCATTTAATTTCATTTATTTAAAAATTCACAATTCCCCATGGAATATAAATTTTCGGACAATGTTTGGTAACAAACAACTAACTATTGTTGTTCTTATTCCAGAGATCGCGTATCATGATTTCCCCTTGGGCTCAGGAATATTCAGTCTGCCACTGTCTTTGTGACCTTGGTTCGGAATTGATGAGATGGTCCCTTGTTTGCTTCAGGAGAGACATTATTGTCCTCCACGTGGTCATACGCTGTTTGTAATAGCGTTTTTGACAGTAAATTTATTATTATTACAAAAACAGAAAATTCCGCGAAATTGATCAGTAGAATGTATCGACTAACTCGGAAGAAACACGCGAATACAATGCAAGTGATCATTACGTATTTATCCTAAACTATTAAACGGAATGTACGTAATTAGGTGTGGGAAAGGGGTTCGTATTCTGTGTCACGAACTGACTCGTTAAGTCCCAGCGCTGGTCACAAGGCGCCTTTGTGTTTCAAGTGGAGTGGAATGCAAATAATTTAGTTCCCAACATCGACGCATCCTGCACGAAGTACATGTGTACATTTCACTCTGCAGCAATTAAGCGTCGGCACTCTCTCCATTCTCTCTTCTAAACAGCGCTGAGTAAAAGCTATTAACTGTACACGCTGCAACTCCCGCAATAATACAACCCTCGTTCGTGATATAAAGAGTTATCAAGACATAGACTCAAAACGTAGCTCTATATATCGACAGAAAATTAAATCCTTTAAACTGTTAAAATTTATCTAAAAATGTCTTAAAGAGTACTTGTTTGAAATTGAAGGTATCGTCCCTTTCTTGCTTCCTGATGTCCTTCACGTGTTTTTTTTATTTATTTAGCTTATAGAATTCGGCGTACACTTGATACTTTCATAAAATATATATCACAACAAAATAAATATTACAAGATTGTTCATTATAAAGAAAGGATCATAAAAACAGGAAAACATTATTACTTGGCTAGAAATAAATGACAGCATTAGATTGAGCAAATTCAGCCATTGAACAGCACACACTGGGGCTACCAAGAGGCTTGTTGGTGGACACACGTATGTTATATGCCGCTCAGTTGGAGGGTAGACCTACAATCACACCCGGGCTCCCGTAGAGACCCACACTTAGCTCCACACCTACCGTGGCCCATTCGAAGCCAGGTTCTTCGAGGGACGTGTTCATATGCAGTTTGTAACTGGTTTTATGACTATAAATAAATTTATCAATTGTATAAATTTATCTTTTTATGTGTAAGTAATAATCAGGGATCGGATTGACGTGTACTAAAGAGTTCAAAATATGCACACACACACACACACAAAAAGAAGTTCCATGCTTACCTACTAAAAGGTGCAAGCGCAAACTGGTTTACTTGAATAATACCACTGAGATCGTTTGTAAAGTATAATCCATATTTCAAAAATAACCATGTAAATTCTGATTCATTACAGTAATTTAACCAAAAAGGTATAGAGTTTAAATAAAAATACTAAAAAACATGCTTTTACATGTACTATTAAATTTTATTCGAATGGTCCCACGATGTTAAAATTGCGAGAAATCTATTCCTCAAAATGATTAAGTTAGAAAAAACGTAAGCAAAATCTGTGCGCTGGCAATAATAGACACTGACACAGATTTTAGATATTAAAACATCAGACATTATTTAAGACATTATCAAGACTATTTAATATTTGGATAAAATACATTGTCTCGTAAAAGAAAAGAATTCATTACATGAGCTAGATTACTGCCAACCTGGTGGTGGCTCCGTTGGTTTGAAGCGGAGATTAAAGTTCAAAATTCTGAGTTCGAATTCCAGGAAAAGAATGAGTTTTGTACCCGTGGAAGGGCAAAAGGGAGGTACCACGAGGTGCATCTGAGCATTACAATGGCCTCCCCCCCCCAACACCCATTATTCCCTTAGAATTTATGTCTGGGGTTGCCCAGTAAAGAGTTGGTTCAAAACCAGTCTGTGGACTGCAAACTTAAGAAGAAGAATGTTTTTAGAAGACTTTTGTTTTTTTTTGGAGACAATTTTTAGGCAGAGTGGAGTATAGGATGCTTTAAAAAAATCAAATTTTAAATGTGGACTGAGCAGTCTCCTATTTTGTTTTATGCCTTTAAATAATACTTCCATTTAAATTTCAGATTTAAAAATATATTTTAGATGTCGCTACAAGGCTTTTATTTATTTATTATTTATTTTATTTGTCTTTTGGCAAAAGGAGGTTCAGGTCACGAGGCCTTCAGGCTCTTCCACCTAACCGTTGGACTTGGGTAAGGGAATTGGGCAAAAGAGATGGTGGGTTCCTTTGAAATTTTAAAGATTGGTAGTAACCCCAAATATATTTTTAAAACACGAAATTTATATGGAAGTCTTATTTTGAAACATAAAGCGCGTCGAAATTGGAGGGAATCGCGTTAAAATTTTAAAATATAATTTTTTAGGACCCCGCCCCCTAATGCAGAAGCCTGCCTCTATGGATTTTAAGTCCCAAAAACTGACTTCACTAAAGTATTAACGTGCGAGCGGTCTGCAGTTGGTAGCACACGCAGTGCCGTCCAAGGCAGCTCTTGTTCACTAGAGACCTTAATTTAAGAGATGAGCCGTCAAGGCAGGAAATGTAATGCGGAATTTCTCATATGTCCGAAAAATACTACGCGTGGTTTCTCAGTGTTTGTTGCACTATAAGCTGTAGTTGGTCACATGATTGTGATCTCTCCCTCCCTTTCTCCCTTCTCCTCCAATAAGAGGCGAGCATCGAGTGACAGCTGGCGCAAAAGGGGGGGGGGGGGGGCTAGGAGAATTAGCGGGGGCGTAGTAAATATAACAGTTACGAAGCCCACTTTACGCGGTTCATTTCACAGAAAATTTGCGTACATTTGCTGTACAAGAAATGGATACAAAGTGGATGACGTCACGCTTGACGTCATCGTACAGAAAATGGACGAGAAATGGATGGTGATAGTATGAGTTGTCTCTCAACGCCACAAACAACTAACCCCAACTGGACTACCAATTCTCCGAACATGTAAACATACTCCATTGATAAATGAATGGTCTACTAATACAGTACTTTGTTCACTATCATTGAATTACGAACTTTAACGAGAAAGCTCAGCAATAAATAAAAAACACAACTATATTCAAAGTCACTTTACTTTGCCTCGAGACATTCAACTTAAGAAGAAGAAAAAGAATCATGAACGGAAATGCATTGTTTTTATTAGTTTATTGTATATTAGTAGCAGTAAATTACTTTATTGTCCTTAACGTGGTGATACGTAGTTTGTAACAATGAACTATTTCTTTATTGTCCGTCTAACTGGCTTCATGTTGGTAAAGAACCTGTACTCAATGTAGCCAATGTTTTTACTTCGCCATCGCCCATAAGAGTAAAGGCCCTTTTCCACGAGCAAGAAATATGTCGACATAACTTGCGCGCGTTGATGTCTGCTCCGTGAAAACGGGTCTGAGAGTCTCTCGGACAGCTTCTGAATTTGCCAGAGCATCTCTCAGAGAGCATTGGAGCAAGTCCGTGTAAAAACAAGATACCTTCTCTCAGGACATATAAGATTGATTTCGAACCGACGTCAAAGTTTTAGCGACATTTTGGTTGCTGGTTTCTTTGTACCGCTCGTTTGGGGTCGTCAGTCGAGGTTAAGTGCGCGTCGTATGTTACGTTTTTATTAAAGAACATAGTATTTACTGTAGTACGTAGTTATTAGTATGTATTATGATTCATGTAAACACTTTTATTTTACATTATACTTGTATAAAATAAATATTCACGTTAATTATGAGTGTATATGTGGAGTATTTAAAAAATTAAATATACACTTTTCATCTCATGTATTTACAAAATACGTTATATCAAATTAATGAAATTAAGTTCACGAAAATGATTTACATGAGGCTGAAGTCACGTGATGTATGTTCCGGAGTAATTTTGTTGTTGCAGTTCCGTACTTTTGTGAATACTCGGATACAGGGAATTATTTAAAAAAATCGAATGAATGGAAATATTCTTCAATGAGAATGATAAATTATGACTATAGATTATCTTTGTTGAATTTTTCTTTTTTATTAATGTTATCTCTCATGTATTTGGACACAATTGTTACTTCAAATGAACTTTTTTCATATTTGTCAATTAATAATAAAATATTTCTATAACAGAATAAATTTCTCCGATAGCAGTGATGTAAAACAAAATCAACACAAGGTTTTCAATTAATTGTTTAAAAAAATGTGTAAAAGCAGTACGGATGTACCAGCAGGCGGAACATCGTATTGACAAAAATGAAAATATAAAATAAACGTTCCTACGAGAGTATTCGAACCCACGGACCTGGCCAGATTTCCATAGTACTAGCCCTTTGGAAATGGTGGTTGTCCGGGGGTAAGCTTTGCTTTACCTCAACTTCCATCAACGGACATCCAGTAATTCCTCAGGTTAAAGAGGATAAAGATCTGGCTTGAGAACGGACTTCGCTTATGATCAATGAACATCTGTTGTGTATATAATACTGTATATAGTTATAAGTATAAGTCTACTCAATCCTAGAACTCTGTCTTTATATAAAAAAAAACTCTACAAAAATTCTGTCTGTCTGTCTTGTAAAATTGTAAATATGTCTTTCTGTCTCAAATTGAAAAAATACATTCTGTCTGTCTACATTATCTGTCTGTCTACATTTGTCTATCTGTCTAGTTATAAGTATTTATTGTCATTGGCTTTGGTCTCCGCTAGTGGTGGGTCACCATGCCTCCACGTGGCGGGGACGGTAACTCCTTCATTTGCTGCGGCTTGCCGCAGTAAATGGAGGAGGCTAAATGGTGAAGGTAGTAGAAGTAGTCTTTGTAATTTTGATTTTGGATTTTGGATTTATATATTTTTTTTAGAGAGGTGAATGAGTGATATTAGTAAGTTATAAGTATGTTTGTAAGTGTGTGAATGTTTTGCAAGGACTTCCCGCAATATGTGTACCACATGGGAGCGGGAAGTCCTGTTTAATTGTACATAAGTATGATTGAAACCTCGACGTAAGTAAAAATAAATGAAAAAAAAAAAAAAAGTACTAGGAATGGACACTTGTGTTACGCAGCTAATGTTTCGATGATACAAAGACGTCAACTAGCTATGCATAGGACATATTGTGTAGCTAGAAAGTAACTTTCTCATGCACGGGATTCATTCTGCCATCAGTACAACGATCATTGCAAGAAACTTATCTCCAAAAAACTTGAGAGAAAATTCGAGATACATAATATTTAGAATCAGGTTTCGCTTATAAATATAGGATAACGTTGTTCTCTATGGAAAACCTATTCACTCATCCACACGTTCCTTTTTTTCCTCCTCCTTTTGTCGTTATCTAAATCAATACAACTATATCTGATCTGATTACACAGCTTCACAAAAAAAATGTATTCCCATCTCCAATTCTCCTCAACCCGACGCCATTTTCTACTCCAAACGCGCCAACTCTGGCGACACTAATGTAAACATGTTCGACATATTTCCAGCAAAAGCGTGTCCGAGATCAGCCAGTCAGTGATGTCGCCCGGGCTTTCTGAGAGCAACTTGCGAGAGATATTGCGGTTCGTATACACACCTTTGCAAATTCTCTCGACATAAATGTCGCAAACTTTATTGCTCGTGGAAACGGGCCTTAATGATAAGGGTACCTCGCGGTCTGTTGGCAAGATATTCAAACGTTAATCCATTGCCAACCTCGGACATCAATTCAATTCACTTGCTCTTGTGGCACTGTTCTGTACTTTCTGCAACGAGCATGTGGAACGAATATTACCTTGTGTCTTTGTTTTCTATAAGCACACTACCACGCTATCAACTCGAGAGAACACAGACGTCACAACTAGTGCGCAGAAATGCTGCTAGGTGCGCTAGTCATATTGTACGGGTCGTACTGAAGTATAGAGCACGCTTGAAAACTTCCGTACTGTCCGTCTCCAGTCTGGTGTGTAACGAAACGAGACAGTACGTTAATTGAACCGTAAAAAGTGAGCTTGAGAAATTATGTGCTCCAAAGTTACGGATAGGGCGGTTCACTTCTTATTGAGGGCTCTAGCTCTTCGCGCTACATCGAATGCACGGACGGATGATGGTGGCGACGCGAGAGCGCCCCGAGGCGTGAATGGACGAACTGACGATTATAGGAGGAGAGCGGAGACGAGACGTCGGGATGTAGAAGAAGACGAAGCAGAGTACACGAGGAGAAAATGGAAAGACGCCCAACCAACAACCTCAAGAGGTCATTGTCTCTTCCTACATGCGATATACACGAGCGAACTCACTCGCACACGTGGTGAAGTTTACTTTCAATGTCTCACGGGCGAAATGAACAATCTGTGTCAATCGTCGTCCGAAGTGATTTATTTAAATGAATAATTAAAAACTTACGACCTTCCATGGACTTTGAATAATATTTATGTTTTCTGTGAAGAGCTCTCTACGTTTCGACTTGGATTTTAGTCGTCTTAATAGAATTCACGGTGCTTCTTTATGTGTATTAAGTTACATAAGTTAATATATTGAGGTACACACTTTTTACGTTGGCCAAATTAAAGCTCTTCGGAAAAATGTCACAGTGTAAATATTTTTCTCTGGATGAGAAAAGATTCATTTTTAAGCATATATGCAACATTGAAAAATATTTGGCCCGGGTGTTTTCACCGTTAGCCTGGGTTATTCTCCGGTTTTCCTTAAGGTAGTAGCTAATTTTCCTTGGGTGGGAACGTCATTAATAGTTTGGTTTTATTGACCTCGAATTGTTACTGAAAATAATATTTACTATTTATTTTGAAATAATAAATGGGTAACTACGTATTTATTACATAATTTCTTTAATAAATATTAAATCCACTACTGGTAGGAATTGGTAGGATGCTCCCTTCCTTCCGGAGATTACTTTATTGCCCCCCACGTGGTCACACGCAGTTCGCAACAGTCTTTTTGACAGTAAAGTTTATATGTTTTAGTGTAAAACAAATTCTCTTTGTCATCTCCAGCTCTTTAAGCAACTTCAAAGACGTTATTTCTCCTAATCCACACATAATCTTTTTAATGTAAAGACGCTTACTATATTTAAGTACTACAACTTCCTAGTTTTTCCTTCTGTTGAATGATGATTATGTGCAACTAAATAACTAAAATAAGAGAAAGATTATTTCTGGAATAATGTGACTAAAAACATAATCTTTTTTCCTTTTTCACTTTATTTTAGCACATTTTCCCTTATTTTCTTCATATCAAATTTGCACCTAAAAACCATAACCCTGTATTATAACCCTCCATTATTTTCTCGTATTTGCAGGATTTTTTTTTCGTGGGCAGTACATTGTTGTATCTTTTTGAACTTTAGTTTTATGGGACATAAAGGGCATAACACTGAAATAATAATGCAAAGTATAAAATGTATAAATACTGTATACGTAGTATTATTGGCAAAATAAGAGTAAATTAGTGGTATATCGCTAGAAGGGGGAACACTTCATCAAACATTACAAACAGTTGATTCCTGAAACATAAACTTACCTCATACTTTAATAATAGAAAACAGACGAAAATTTGAACTTCCATAATTGCGGAAAATGTGTTTTTTAGCATAACGTCCGTCCGTCTGTGCACAGAGAGTCTGACTAAACGAAAAAATAAATTAAATTCACATTTCGTATTTCGGGTAGAATTTATTTGCTTTTGTATTGGTCCTGTGAAAAGTATTTATAAAGTATACAGTCTCTTCCAATCTGTAATTGGAATTCCGTTTATCTGTTTTTGTATATAATACATACATATATTTAGTGAAATTAATATATTACTATATCACAATATTTAATGAAATAACATAATTTCAATACAATATACAGATTATAAGTATATTGAATTATATCATTGACGAATGCGGAAGTCCAAATGTTTCTTCAAATAAATGAGTTCTTGAGTGTTTTATTTTGTATTTTTTCCTTAACTTTAAAACTTTTTAATTCATAGAAGACAGTAGTGTCTCTTTATATTTATTACTTCATGTAAGTTTGAAAAATTTTGCTAGTAATAATGACGTTAACATAATGAAATTTAAAGAAAGAAACACAAAAGTCACTCATATATTGGTTGAAATTACATATATGAATGTGAGTGTATAATTAATAATGACTACCAACAGCCAGGAAGAAGATAAGAAAATAAAACGGAGATTTTTGCCTATGTTTCTATGTTTAATACATCATCTCCTTCAGGGCACCATTTTCTTGAATTATCTCCTTTTTCATCGCCACCCCTCACTTACTTAACATAATTATACTTCATAAATCTTATCACTGGACAGAGACATACATTTTATACGAGACTCTGGAGAAGGTTGGAGGCCGAAACTATTTCGTCCAATTTGTTAGACTTTTACTTGTTTATATAAATATATACATATTGGTCTTCTTTATCAGAATTCAGTCAGGATGTTAAAT
>NNCF01131693.1:245405-280434 GCA_002313205.1 Laupala kohalensis | reverse complement strand
GTAAATCTAACGAATGTTGCGATAGTTTTAAAACCTCTTCTTTTCGCTATACAGAAGCCCGAAATCAGAAATTCATATTTTAAATTAAATTGTTTAATTTATATGGGTTAATTAACAAAAACACAATATTTACTATACATAAATTACACTGAGAAAGCACATTATGGATGAGTCCTTAGGATGAGTCCTTAGGATGAGATGTCCAAATTCGGAGGAAGAACAGCATTTACAGAATCACATCCTAAGATTTGGAGAAATTTTTTTCCGTCCTATGAATCATATACAATCCTATATTCTCAGTATTATTCAATCTATTATTAAAAATGACTTCGGGGGGGGGGGGGGTCCCGGGTTCGCGAGTACAGAACGTGAATGATTGTTATTTTTTGCTTTCTTTCCTTATAACGTGATAAAAATGCAGCAAAAACATCCGACCAATCACTTCCTACGTTTTACCTGTCAGACAAATAATTTGCCCGTTACAGTTCGTCGAATTTATATCCAGCAGAATTTACAGATTCAATACGTTCTAACGGGTAGACTATTCGCCTGACAAAACAATGAATACATTACTGGAAATTCCGTATAGTTTCTTGCTGTAATACATAGTATTTTCCTTCAAAACATACGTGTTTCCTATAATAAACAAAAAGGCGTTTTTTTTTGTAGTTCAAGTTTTTTTTCATACTCCCAGATACCTCTCCAAGCGGAAAAGTAAAAAATCGTAATCAGGGTCTTAAAATACACGCAAGAGCAAAGTTACAGATTTTTTTCACAACTTTCAGACAAAAATTCAAAAATGCTGGAGTATAAATTGAACGCTCTACGCCGAGCCTGTACTTCACCCGAGAAGAGAAACAAATTTTGATTTAATACCTTAATGGTTCAATCTAGCGTTTGATTCCTCTAAGCTCGTACACGAGCGGTTGAGAGCATGGGATTACAGTGACTCCAAACTTTTAGGTTAAATAGAACTCTCTCTAAAACAAATCATGCTAAAAGAATAAATGAGAGATGTGTTGTCTACTAGTCACGTTAGCCACGTGACACCTGTACTGACTACCCCTACTACTCTCCCGTAACGCAGTGTAACGATTTTCCACCGAGTGGGTAACGTAATTTATGGACGGCTCCAAGTGTTATGAATACATTAGTGCATTTTCCTTTTTAAAAATTGTCTTCAGCAGAAGTTACAGTACACTGAGAAAACAGGTTTGGATGTGAGATCCAAATCCAGAGGAAGGAAAGGATATCTCCAATCCTTTGGATGTTACAACACAAGTTTTGGATGAGACATCCACCCTTTAGATGTGACATCCCAACCTCAAAGTATCCGAACTGTGAGGTCGGGGAGTCAAATCCAAAGATCTGGAGAAATACCGGCTGGTTAAAGTTAAAGTTACTCTCTTCAGACCCACATAGAGCCCGTTCTGGTGGACATATATCGTTGAAACTTAAATACGTAAAATGGAACAAGGGGGAAAAAAAATCTGCAATAAAAAGTAAAAGTTCAAATTTCGACCGATAAATGGCGCTTTTGACGAAGAAGGGATGTTATTCAAATTTGGAGCGTTTTAAAAAGGCCAGTAGTCAAAGCCGTAAAATCATTCTTCACAATGATTTTAAAGAAGAAAAAGCGAGCTTTACTGATAAAGTTATTTTATCAGTACGGCAGTAATTTATCAACAGCACTGCGAGAATATCGACGCTTGAAAAGCTTACGAAAAAGGGTCTATGTCGAGACAGGCTTCGAAAAAGGTGATTACTAAATTTGAGGAGACTAGGGAGTTGGGTGTGCGGCAAGGAAGAGGACGGAAACGGATTTCAAATGAAACTGTGGGAGAAGTCGCTTTTGCCATGGTCGAAAGAGCAACTGACCGAGAAACACTTCGTGCAACTGTTAAACACGCATTGAACACGTGATTGACGCAAATGGAATGCAAACGGAACGAGGAGTGGAATAATAAAGTTTTGTGTTTCAAATTCGTCTTTTTCTGACTTTTGTGTGGCTCCATCTCCCCTGGTGATCGAAATTTGAACAATTCTTTTTTTCATGAAGATTTCTTTTCCCTATGGTCCATGTAACGTATTTATCAAGTTTCAACGAAATACGTCCACAAGAGTGGGCTTTACATAGGTCTATTTTACAAGGGTAACTTTAAATATAACCACCCAGTACTTTCCTTCCTTTGGATTTGGATCTCACATCCTGGGTTCTCACATCGTAGGTCGAGCNAACAAAAAAAATCATTAAAACCACATATTTAAACCAGGGAATCCAGCTCCTTAGTGATTTCTCAGTGAAGGGGTGGTCGCAAGCACTCTACCGATTATGCTACTGGGCCATTGATGAGGATGGTGAAATGTTTAGTATATACACTGAGACAAAAACTTTGAGATATTTTATCTTTGAATTGGCTGGCTATTGCGCTTTTTTTTACTTTGACAATGGATGACGCTTAGGGAGTACAACAATCCTACAAAGTCCCATTCCAAAGTAAATTTCCCAAATCGCGACTCACCCTTGTTAAGACAGATCGCTAGTCCTACCTTAGCGTGAGCGGCCGCAGGACCATCTCCAGCATCCGAATCCCATTCGGAGCTCAGATCGTCGCTGGACGCCTCTCCGTAGTCTGGAGGCCAAGGCACCGCCAGCAGCGAGCGTGAATACTGTTCGTATCCAGGACTCCTCATGTGCGGAGGGGAGTCGTCCGATCCGCAAGGGCGTTCTTCCGAACTACTACTGCTACCACTGTGACGCTGGTGGTGATGGTGATGTTGGTAACGCATCCGGCGACCGGAAGTCGTCAAGCGGGAATTGGCATCCATGGCGCCGGACATTTAGGTTATCAGATTAGTTTTCTATCGATTTCTTCCCTTCTGTTTTGTCCCGGGAATTTTTTTTCTCTAAGCAAGATTTTTGGATTTTTTTTCCCCGAGAAGATTTTTGTCCCGGTAAATATTCCTTTCCTCTCAATAAATTATTTTTGTCCGTCCAAATGTGTGATAGTGCACATTGTCATCAATCCGGGTATTCACAGAAAATAACTTCGGCACACAGCACTTTCTTAAGTTATAATCGTGAGTTATGCGACACTAAATACGCAGATCACCACTGTCATGTTTTGTGATTCTCGAGGTGTAATGGCTTGTAAATGTTTCAATTCCACCATTAAAGCACCATTAACTTTTGTTCTGGTGTGATTTTTTTATCCGCGGTGTTAAAAGATAATGCGCACTATTCAAGTATTAATATCTTCACAAGAAACACACAACTTTTCCACTCAGCACTTTCGCTGATTTTGATCTCAGATCTGATTTATTGGACACTAAATACGTAGAAAACTCGTTTTCTTCCTTGAGAGTCGTACCGGTTTTTAAAACTATTTTAAACGGCGTACATTACCTCTATTAGAAAATAATTTTCCCTCTTGCGTTAAAACAGTTGCCACAAAATATGAACGCATTTTCAAAAAATCGCTCATTTTTCAATAGTTGATGATACTTGATTCACTCAAAAGTTGATTCGCAGGTGCTCCATTTAATTTTCAACGAACTTTTTCCAAAAGCATCGGAATCAAAAGTACAATTCTGAAAACAAACGCAGAAAATCGGATGAAACAACACGAGGTTTAGTGGACATTAAAAAACAATTCATATCACATCCACAAGAATCAAAATGCTAATGGATAAGAAATTGTCAACGATGGCAACTCTTCTGCAGCTCTGACATGCGTGGACACATCGCACCGAAACCTCACTCGACTCAACCCACCGAAAGACGGGACATAAACTCGAACCGAGCCGCTCGATTGCGTCAACACACACACACAAACACACACCGCGAAGCAGAGAGGGAGGGGACCTGTATCTATGACGTCCTTATCAGCACTTCCTCCAACACATACGACTCAAGTGCCCGCCCGCCACAGAACGATCGCTGAAGCGAATTAGGCGATTTATCTGGAACAGCTGTCCAAAGATAGATTTTCATCCGGCTCCATCTGTACGTTTAATTATCTGTGGGACGTTCACTCTTCAATGGAAAACTTCAGGGCTTATTTTAGAATCAGTTTCTTTCGTGCACTAACGAGTCACGCAAGGTAAGGGGGTTCTTAAAAAATCAACCTTTGAAATTGGAACGGGACTCTCTCCCATTTTGTTTTCTTTCTTTAGGTAAAATTTGTATAAACATTTCAGGATTTAGGAATACATTTCCCATCCTGGCCCGGGTTTTTCTCCGGTTTTCCTTCGGGTAGAGACATATTTTATACAGGTCCTTTAGGCTCTTGCCCAGGGTCGGCGACTATTGAAATAACAAATCTGGAATTTAGAGTTGTTTTAATAGTTACGATTTATAAACAGTATTTTCGGAACAGTATTTAGTCCGATAATAACGCGTACTTCTGAAATACATTTTTTTGTTTCATTAAATAGAAATATGTTGGAATTCTATTAACATAATAACATGTACCCCACTATTTTTATTCTTATTTTAGGATTGTGCTAAAATATGAAGTCCCCCTCTGCCTTAGGGCCCTCGCGTACTTACAGAGAGTAAATTAGTTTATTGTCCTCCTTGTGGATATAAGCAGTTTGAACTCCTTTTTCGACAATAAACTTATTTATGTATATATTTTTGGGAGTACATTAAGCTTTAAAATTTTGAAATTTTAATTGCAAACTGTTGAGTCCTTACAACAATGGTATTTCACTTAATGTAGTCACAAGTTTTAAAAAGTGAAAAAAAGAAAGCAATGTTTTCGAAAGAAAAGATAATATTTGTCTACTTTTGTTCACAATAAAACTAAAAATTGGAGAATTATATATCACTTTCCCGTATTTTTTTTTATATCCCATCAAAAAAAGTATAGAACCAAACAGTTATAGGCAGATTCAGATTCTTCGAGAATTTTTTATGTAAGAAAAATTATTTAATGTTTTAATATTTTCAATCAATAATTTGTCGAAAGCCGCTTTGGCAAAATAAATATTTTTTCTGTTGACAATAACTTGCATTCAACTTTATTTTTCAGAAAGTTAGGAGAATAGGGAGGCGTGTGTGTGTGTGGGGGGGTGTTCTTTGGCTACGTCTATTCAAAATTAACGCGGAATGAACTTGAAATGAGAAAACGGAATAGAATACATTCTCTCGCACTCAAATTGGAAATTTCTGAAAATGAATTTTGAAGCTGATGAAACGATGCCGTCACGGGAGAAGGGGACGGACGCGCACCTGACACACGTACTGCTTCCTTTCCTCGCTTCCACACGTCAATTCCAAGCCATTGACGCATCTCGAAAACCAATTATTAACACAGGTGACGATGTATGCTAATGAAAACTCCTGTGCTGACGCGGATGGCAAAAATGAGCGATGCGCAGGTAATAAAGACCAGACGATGGCAAGAAACACCGGTATGAATAATTTTCATGGAATACTAAGTACTGTGTGATTACTATAATTGGTAATACAGTAGAACTTAGATAAGGCGAAGTTAAGTGGCACGTATTCCTCGATAAAACGCATTTTTACTTTCCAACTGCACAGTGTGCGTAAGGGAAGTGCAGTAATCGGTCGATATTTTTCTGTTTTCTTTTTTGAGATCTCTTCGGATCTTTGCAAAACTGGCTTCGGGAGAGTCTATTTTCGAATTTTGGCGATGATGCCCAATGTCGTATGTGTGTGTGTGTGTGTTAAGAATTTTGTTCCCCCGATAACTCACGAACAAATTGATGCATCGACACCAAACTTAAGATTTGATTTTTTTAGTGCATTGCGAATAGAAACCTATTTCTGGACAGAAGCTCATACAGACTTCATTTGCACACCGTGTTTCACTTCCGGTTTCCTAAAATTCAAAACTTTGAAAATATGCATAGAAAGATTTTGATTGGTCAGTTTGCTAACTCGCATTCCTGTACGTCGCTCCGTTTTTGGGATACAGCGAAAATTTATTACGCAAAAATTAGAAATCTTGAAGGTCCTTTCTTATATCTGCCTATAAGGCTATTCCAAAGAGTTTAAGAGATTTTTAAGGTAACCTATTATGTGCGTCAGGGCGACTAGGCTTAAGTACCCCCAAAAATGTTTTAAATGATAGTTTGAACCACTATCTATCCTATGGCGATGAATTTTCATACCCTTACGGCGCAAAATTTTGAATAATTTGTCTTTAAATTACTATGGGTTTAATCGCGGGCTCATGTGTTTTGGATATTCTGGCAAAAGTACCGAAAAAAATACCCTGCTAAAACATAGCAAATGGAAATAAGAACGCAATGATGTTAGAATTTTCATACCTAACGGGTCATTTTCAAGAATAATTCACAAAATACTGTTCCGACGGAAATGGCAGCTGCATCACGTGACTGAAGACAAAGCGTCCCTTGTTAAAAAAGGAGTCAAACTACAGTCTAAATTAATTATCAAGTTTTAATATCACAAAATAATTGTTCTCATCCAATATAGAAAAATCAGTAGAATGAATTATTAATTAATAAGAACTACAATTGTGAATATTTCCCAGTTTCGTGAATAATTGGCAACTTGACTTCAGTCAACGCGCATATAATATCTGTAGCACCGTACGGACCATGTTGTTGGTCAAAAGATTAGATGATTAAATTTGTTCAAATCATTTTGTAACCATTCAGGTGTGGGTGGAAATGATGTACATTGTGGAAGGCGAACGGGTGGTGCAGTGGAAACTCCCCTGCAAACAAAGGAGAAGGTCCCGTGTTCGATTCCCGGTTCGTCGTCATTTTCACCTGACTGATGATAGTATTACAATGGCATCGTACATTGTGCGCATCACGAATGAAAGACGATGTGAAAATCACACTCTTAGAGTACAGATTGATCGGTGATGAATTGACCCTATGTTTGAGACATCACGATGTTTCGTAATGGTGGTAAATAGATTCTTTCACCGCTTCCTCGTCGTGCGCAGAGTACCCCATTTCCTTTACTACAATCCAAGCATGAAGTTCAGAAACTGAAGTAATATTTACCCACTGAGCTTACGTCAATGCTTTTTCTGACCGACGCGTATGTTGACTAGCATTCACTTGAGGAAAAAACAGCGCTTATATTATAACGTTTCGAGAGTTCGGTTTCCATGATAAAACTTACAAAAAGCAAAATGTACTAAATTTGCACCAAAGAGAAACAAAAATGTTGGTACGTTATTCTAAAATATGTCTCATTTCACAGAAGTAATTTTGTTTTTCCTTCGTCGCATTATCATCGAAAATTCTTCCTTTTCAGGTAGTACTAGCGTCGGTAGAATTAAATCAGAAAAATATCTGAAATCGGCATAAATGAACCGAGTAACATGTATTTATTATGATGTCAACTTGAAGAACATACCTTACGGATATTTAAATGAAATAATAGCAATTATAAATTATGGTGTAATACATTGCGTCTTATGAAGAAAACACTTTTCTTCAAAAAATGACAAAGTTTTAAATCACGAAAGTGATGAAAGTTTACTTTGATATGTAGTAAATTTTCCGTAGTTTTTTTAGATCTAGAAATGTCTTATATTTCGGTGAACCTCAGCAATATCAACAACAACCCACCACATTCAATATAACATTATTAATTTTTTACATCTCTTTTATCTATATATCAGTGGACATTTGAGAAAGCTATTAAACTTTTTCTGAGGTGAGACGAAACCGTGTTTGTACTTAATGCTGTTATGTATTTCAAACGAGTCAAGTGAGTTCCAGAATACTTTTCTTTTCGTGGGACTTTAGGGCTCGTCAACGTCAACGTCCTGAATACTGTTCGTACTATATTATTAACTGATTGATAGAAGTTAAATCGTGTTTTTCTTCGTTATTAATCACATTGATGAGTTTTAAAACAATTAGAATAATAATAAAGAGAACAATCATACCTCTCAATGATTTGACAAATTTGGAGTGCTGGTCGCATCTTAAGGTTTTATATTCGTCAGAGTGACTAGGTTTAAGTGCTCCCAGAAATGTTTTTTGAAATAATAGTGCTAACCATTTCCCATCAAGTTAAATTGAATTTTCATACCCTTACAGTGCAAAATTTTGACTTAAAATTACAATTGCGCTTATAGGGAGAAACTTTCTCGGGCTCATGTTTTTTTTTAATATATTCTGACAAAAGTACCGGATTAACATAGCGAAAAATACTTCTAAAAGAAAGCAAGTCGAAATAGAAAGGCAATGACGTTAAGGTTTGCGGGGCACTTACAAGAACAACTCATCAAAATCGTCGTAAATATTGTTGTAACGGAAATGGCAGCCATATCACGTGACTGGTTACAATGCGGACTCTTGCCGAAGAAAGAGTCAAACGACAAATTAAATTTATTATCAAGTTTTAAAATCACAAAATACTTGTCACTGTCCGACAGTAAAAATCATTAAAATGAATTATTAACTAATGAGATCTACTTTGGTGAATAGTTGACTACTTGGCTTGAGTCAACGCGGATGTAATACCTTAATTCGATTCAGAATGCATCTACAAATTTCCTTATTTAAGACTTTGTATGTTTCGAGAAGAGATGAAGAAATTTCTAAAATTTGAGTTTGCCGTTTGTACGAAATACCTAAAACGAGTTCACTTTTATGTCTGTCTGCAAAAACCTGTTTGTCTTCTTAAAACTGAAGATCCCACAGAAACGACTTATGTGATTTTTTTTTGACAAGGTTTCAGAACATATTTTGCTACCTTCCATATCACAAGTGATAGGCAATACCGATAATAGACAACCCGAAAAATCAAACCTTGGAGATGTATATGCGCTTACGCTGCCTAAACGGTTAGAGATTGTAGCCATTCATAGTTGTCATCTTTGTTCGCCTCAAAGAGTTCTACAAAAAAGTACGCGAAAGCGTATATCTATCTACAAAAATTAACTTCAATTATGGAAAAGGAGTTATTGAAAATAGACGTGAATAGTAGTTCAACTAATGATAGTAATTCAAGTTGGTAAAAATAAATCCTCTTCAAATAATAAGCGTTCTATGTTTTTCTGCTTTTAAGAAAGATGAAAACAGCATATAAATAGTAAAATTTGAACGAATAGTTTACATTTTACAAATATTTTAGATTTACATGCCCCCCCGCCGCCGCCGCCGCACCATATGCCTCGGACACTCATACATCTTAGACAAGAAACATTTTAGACATGGTACAATTGTAGATTATTCTAAGGTATTAAGAAGTACTCTAAGAGTGTAACATGACTAAAACACAGGAGCTAAGCTCGTTTGCTCGTTGATTACAAAGAATAGGTGAAAAAATTCACGCAAGCGAACGTGAGGGTGGGTACTCACCTAGTTCTATGTTCAGTAGAATGAAACATTTTGAAAAATTGACATTTGAACAGAGGCTGAGACAGATCAAGGCAAAAGAAAGAAGACATATGCTCTTTAGCGCTCAAATCTAACGTACGTAACATCAGAACGGAGGGAGAATAAGACTTCTATTCCCAATGCATTCAAAGTCGAAACTGAACTTTCGTTTGGATGCATTCATTCGTTCGTGAGTTATCGGGGGAACAAAATTCTTAACACACACATACTACATTGGACATTTTGCCCAAAATTTGAAAATAGGATCTCCTGGAGACAATTCTTAAATATCCGAAGAGATGTTGTCACTTTTTTTCGACCGTTTACAATATTTCCCTTATACATTCTGTATAATCGGAAAGTAAAAAGGATCTTTAGAGATAGTTCGGCCGACAGAGAAGAAATTCATTCTCCTAGGTAAAAACTAGTACGAAAACGAAATGATCACGCCAACACTAGAATTCTTTATAAATGAGAGAAGAGAAATGGACGTCGCGTCATGTGATTGGGTCCACTGAAACACCCACGATGGTACAACGGGAACTGTTGGGTGACAGCCATTTTGTTCATATTGCAAAGAGATGTGAATGCCATGAAAGGTTAGAGCACGACCGACTGGATAAGACTGGACATAATTAGTGCGATATAGAACAATTGTTGAACATTAAAGTAAGAAAACGTTCGTGCATTAATTTACGAATGGGATTTCATTTTACTGGTGGCTTACGTACTGGAATAGCTTCGACATAATTCACAAGTTAATTCGTACTAACACGTTAGTTAAATTAGTGTCTAATTTACATTTTAGGTTCATAATGAAATTAATGTTGATTCAGTAAAAATATTTAAATATGTCAAGAAAAATATTTTCAATATTACTTTCGTCTGAGCAAGCAACGTAAACAAAATCAAGGGCAGTCATTTTTGTCACGGTATGTGCCTATTAGATGATGATGCGCGCTCAGAAGATCCGCCGAAGTGTTGGAATCTTCTCTATACTACTAGGAATTTTGTTCGAATTGTCACCTCTCTACCTATAAAGAACTCGAGCTAACACTAGTGGCGAAGGGAACGAGAGAAAGTCTCCGCCTCCACCCACACACAGCCAACCGCGAGACCACACACGCAGCCCGCACCTCTTCTATTCAGCATACGCAAAGGTAGCGTTAAAATGCATGTCACACATCATCGCGGACGCGTGATTTCAAACGAATGTTTGAATGGCGAAATGGATGTTTTCTCCTTTTGAAGAAAAGATGAGGGAATGTCCAAGGCATTCTGTTCCTTTCTGGGATGAAGCGTTGCCAATACGATGCGTATTGCTAGTCACTCACAGTTATGGCCGTAGTAATAAATCACGTATCCGTATTCAACTGGAATACGTAATCGATTTCACTTCACTAGAAGCAATAACAAGGTAATTAGGTAAACAAATAACATTTGGTGGTTCATCGCCAGCGTGCTCACGAAACCCTGAGTTCCATTCCTAGTAGGGTCCGAAAATATTTTTCAACTTTTCACTTCACAAAAAGTTTCAGATGCGGAGTGATATTGATATACTAAATAAATATAACACTTCCATTTTTGTTTTATTGATCACTCATATTAATGCAATTGCTAAATAAAATATTGGGACTTTCTGTTATAAGGAGTCATCCATAAAATACGATCGCCAAAATGAGAGATTTTTGACCCCCTTCCCCTTTCGTAACAACACGACCCCCCCCGTCGTCGTCGTCGTCAGTGTACGTTTCGAATTTATCAAGTACACCCCTAAATTTGATATAAAAATAACGATAGAATGTTTACGTATTTCGTTGAAAAATTCATTATATGTGAACATTGGTTTTTTACAGCAATTTCAAAAGCATCGCAATCATTTATTTACTTTCTTTATACGTTTCATATATTTCTAATCATATTGGTTATTGTAATTTTCATGATCTTGAATGTCGATATAATAATATGAAACTCTATGAATGTACAAATCTTTGTGACTCCACTGCCCTTTCCCCTATTCAATTATATCGTACATCAACATAATCCCAATGGGACCCCTCCCCAATGCGAACGAATTTTATGGACGACCCCTAACAAGAAAATTAAAAACTTTGAGGCCATTGAAGTACATTCATACGATAACATCAAATTGGCCAGTTAAAAACAATCGATACGATCTATCGAAGGGGATCGTAATTGCAATGACTCGAAATGCTTTATTCCTTTTGCGAATTGAAACGTAGGAGATACGACGCAATGAAATGGAAGCTTTAGATTTATTGATGCCTCCATCGAGAGAAAGGCCATTTCAGAGCAGACATCTATTAGAGAAAGGCACGATTTGGAAGTAAATTCTTATTGTAATGTTTTGCCTTTTAAGTAGCGCTGGTAGATTCTATTGACCCGTTACATTCGTAAAGGAAGAATAGGGTGCAACGTAATGGAAGCGTACGATTGTCATTGTTATGGCAAACCTTTACCTTCAATTCTAACAACACATGCATTTTGAATTATCATCGCGGGATTCTATATACAGGATGATTCGGTAAGAACCAATGTAATCCAAATTTTATTATTGCGAATGTGGAAACATGATTGGTTACGGATTTAGCTAAGGATTATACTTGGAAACTGGTTGAACATTGCAAATCAGACGATTACGTTTATGATAACGCAAACAGAAGCACTACAGGTGAGACGCATCAAATCTATTGGACATTCTTTTTTTATCAGTAATTCATTAAATATTTAAATACATAAATAAGTAATCAATTCACTAAAGAACAAATTAATGTTTTGAATTTTGATTGTCTTTTTACTATTCCATTTCCTAGTGTACTTAATAATAAAAATAATAACAATAAAATAACGGAAAAAATGAAAATTTTGAATTAATATAAGATTGTTACAAATATTTGTTACAAAGTCATTGTTTGTTACAAATATCAAACTTCACACAGCTTTTATGTTTTTTTACGAAGTATAATCCTCATGAAAGTATTTTTGGGTCCAGCACATTATTTATCGAATGGGCAATAATAAACACACTATTATTAATAACGACAAAGACGCACCTTTAAAAAGATGTTACTGACATGCGAATTATAAATAGTTACACTTCACAACTAGTATTTTTCAATTCATAAAATTATCACAAATCTTTCTATCGAATTGTATCTTACATTTATATAGTACGTACAACAACAAAAATGGATTTTAAGTGTGGTTATTTGCCTAGGGTACCTTACAACAGGTCTCGAATACACTTAAGTTTTCAAGGACGTTGGAAAGAATCCACAGAGTTGATTCCTTTTCCTTTCGCTGACAGCAATGCAATTATTTCCCCTCCCCCAAATACGAAGCACGCTACTTAACAAATACCAACAAAGAGTAACATCCAGTAATTTATTTTGTATCAACTCACAAAAAAAGATAATCAAATGAAATCGCTTTAAGGCAACCCAACTGTAATGAATCAAGTACCATAATTAAGAGCACGTAATGTCAATCACGAACGTTCGAGAATAAAACTGCATTTGCAGATTGAATTGTTACGGAGAAGCATCGGCCATTACATTAATGAACATTTGAATGTCGGAACGAACATATCATTGTGAGCACGAAGGATCTGGAGTCGATTGTCAGCTGTTTCGATTTCATCCGAAGGCGCTGGTAATTACGACTAATAAAGTTGGCTGCCTTCATGTAGTTGCGACGTGACTTCTTCGATCAGGGGTCGGCAAACTATACCCACAGACATGTTAATTTTCTCAGAGAAAATATAACACAAGAAAAAGGTAATAACAAAAGAAGATGGAACAAGGAAAAATGAGATAGAGAGATTTTCAAATGTATATCCTATGTTCTTTATGCAGAAAAGAGGAAGAAGTGGTTCGATCCTTCACCAAAGATGAAGCAAATTCAAACGGGTCATGGAGATTTCAATGAATAATTAAAACAGAACTGGAAACTGAAAACAGGACAGTGTATGTGTAGAATGGCCAAAGAAACGGTAGAACATATATTGTGGAAATGCTGCTTGTTTGGAAATGAGAGACAAGAAATTTAGAAAGAGTCCATGATAGACATGGAGACAAGAAATTTACAAAAAGTAATAGGAACGGAAAAGAAGTATCTACTATTTTCCAATTTCTATGTTAAAATTATGTTTGCGTGAGGTATTAGGAAATTGTTGAAGATATTTTTTTCGTGATCGTTAGACAACAACAAAAATATGTTTGTACGAGAGTCTAAGAAATGTATATAGAGTATGCAAACCCTGTATTGACTCTGTTTGAGACAGGGACATGAAGTAAATAATAAATAAGTAAATAAATCCAAGGAAAACTAATAATTAAATATATAATACTAGTTATTGTCCTACACGTGGGTATGCGCAGTTTGCACTGCTTTTTGACAATAAATTCATTTATATATGAAACGTAATACGTTTATTAGTTTAATCTAAAGTGGTAGCAGTAAATTAGTTAATCGTCCTCAACGGGGTCTCAGACAGTTTGTAACTGCTCTATTGACAACAAATTATTTATTGCTAGTGTAACTGGCTTGATGTTGGTACAGGGAAGCCAACGCCATCGTCCGTGAGAGAAATGATTAGTGTACCTCGCATTACATTGGCAAGACCTTCGAATTTCATTAAACTTAAATCTATCTCCAACATCACCCATCAATTCAATTCACTTGCTCTAGTGGCGCTATTCTGTTTTTTCTGCATCCAGCGGGTGGACCGAATATTGCCTAGTGTCTTAGATTGTTACTAGTTTGTATTTCTTTACAGCAAATAGTCGCCCTTTTGACTACTATTAATATTTACTCGGATATTACTTACATTCGCAGAAGTTGGCAATTCGTATTAGGTAGCCATATTGCAATATGTTCGGTAAAGTTACACGACTGCACATAACAAACAGGCCAAGTCCAGCCCAATGTCTTTTTTCTGTACAGTCCGTAAGCTAAGAAAGTACAATACATTTCCATTTTTTATTTCAAAGCACAGTTATGAATCGTGTAAATATTAAATTCACAATGGAGCTACACGTAACTCACGTACAATTCCTTACGAATATCGTTTACAGCAGCATAGCCAGATGCGTCAGAGCTGTTAATTGTTAAGACACGAGTAGCCAACTAACATCCTTTAAAAAAAAAACTAGTCGAGCAGCTTAGCTTCCTTTCTCGACGTAATTTTTAAATGCTCTTATCTCGGAAAGGAAAAGGGGAAACATGGATTTGTGTGATTCGTTCCGTCCTGTGACGCTGAAAAGGAACGAAACTGTTCCGGGAAATTTACGTATAAAATGTCTATAATACGCTAAACTACGATTAGTCACGTGATTACAATCTGCTCCTATCAAAATGCTCACAGAAGTCTAAGAGCTCTTCAAAGGTGGTCAGTACTTCACGTATCGATGGCCTTCAATCAGATCTTATATCAGTCGTTACTTAATGATTTCCGCAGTTTTGCGAGGAAAGTTCACCTGCCTCTATGCGTCATGTGTCAATTCTGGAGATAACATTCAGTCACAATTTGGTGAAATATGTACTGCAAATAACTGATTTCTTCTTTCTGAATGGAACATGTTTTTATTAAAGCGTGTACGAATAAGTTAATGCCTCTAGAAATGGAATGTTTTCACAGAATAATAACTATGGAAGATTTCCAATATGACGTAGTTTGAATGTATAATATGTCATGCCATGTTTGTAATGCACCTTTGTATTATATATGCGGTTGGGTAATGACGTATATGCAGCATATGAATATTAATATTAAAATGTAATATTAGCACAAAACTTCAAAACTGATGCAGCTAGTATAATAATAAAACGTGATCTGCAGGTACTGTAACTCCGAAGCACACAAACGTTTAATCCAAAACCTCACATATGCCGACTTTCCTATTTTTTTAATTTTTTTATTTGTAGAATTTGTAAATGGGAAATGTAGTGTTCTATTGTGTAATGGGAAATGTAGTGTAGGTCATACGCAGTTTGTACTGTTTTTTGACAATAAATTTATTTATTTATTTATGTATTTATTTATTTATTTATTGAAGCTTGTCCACATGGGGCGATAGGAGGTAGGACTATTGTTAGTAGGTGGGCTGGTTAGCTGAGTTTACCAACAACGTGGCTCAAGAGAAGGTGTTACAAGGAGTAGTTAGTAATGTTTAGTAAGAGTTAATAATAATAGGAGAAGGAGTAAGACGGTTAGAAAGAAGGAGAGTTCGCTTTTCTATAGTCACAGCTATATAAACAGGGACATTGAAGTGAAAAGCTGCAATTTTTTCAGGTCCCACTTGAAATTGAACCCGAAGTGATTCAGTGGCAAGCAAGCACGCTAGCTCAGAGCTACCAGAGGGGCTAAAATGACAACTTGAAACAAAAGTAAAGAAGTGATCTGAGAGACACTGAATACGAAATCGCTTAGTAATATCACGGTAGATCAGCGAATAATGCAATCATGGAAACAAAAAAGTTGGAAGAAACAAACGTTTATTCAATACCTGAGGTACGATAATAAACAATATTTTTCCTCTAAAAAAAGGAATGATACAGCATGAAAAGAGCAGCTATGATTTCGAAGTTATATGTCCTTCAATTATTCCACCAACACGATGCATAAGTAGACTTCAGAAGAAACTTAGCCTCAGAGTCTGTTCGTTGAATGATGGTCATACCATTTCAAGAATTGTCTTCATTATCGTACGACAATATTAGCCTATTTTCGAAATATTTATAATGCTCACAACGCTTTATGAACAAAATAAAATAATGCTTATTACATTATTAATGCATAAACATGCCTAACGAACCATAACACGTGATTCGTGTGAAACCGATAATTAAATGCACAGAGTATTGTGTGCCGCCTGGTTCACTTATCTCCAGTATGGGGATGTGTCTCAGGTCTTCCGGAGTTTAGGTCTGCGTGGAAATGGAGTAGAGTTGTGGAAGACGAACGGGTGGTGTAGTGGTTAACACCCCTGCGTTCAAAACATGATCCCGGGTTCGATTCCCGACTCGTCGCTATTTTCACCTGATCGAAAGGAATCACAAAGTAAAATAAGCCATACTATAACTCGTTTTTGTGCTACTAAACATCTGTACTTCTAAAATCAAATGAATCTCTGAAAGTCGAGTATTCTGAATCCAGATTCGAACGAATCGTGAGGCATGTGAAGTAAAACATATATGAAGTATCACTTACAGATTCGAGCGAAAGTTCAATGAAATCACATTTACAAATGATTAAACGATTCAGAATAGTAAAATCTATTTACTACGAATATAACAAGCGTGTCAATAAACTCCAACTGCAACTGCTTGCTATCTTCATAACCTGTCACAATGGATAAGGAACAAGAAAGAAAAGAGAAAGATAGTGAACACCAAGGCTAGATACAAACGAACCATAATAGTGGTACAGGGCTATTCCGGCATCTTAAACTCGCATTAATCACATTAATACCCCTATTATAGTTAATTGGTGTAGTCTGATAGTACATTTTGATTTTTTCCTTTTCTAGCTTCTTCTGTTTCCCTGGTAATTTTTAAAACTAAATTGTTTTGTGCTGCTACTAAAAGTATTTCCTTTTTCCAATGTCACGTTTTGTGTTACTAGTCGAAAGAGTCGTAAATGTGGAGAAAGAGAATAACGAAAATTCTCAAGCAAGTAAATAAGTTACCAGATAATTTACTGGGCACAAAATCTCAAAATAAATTCAAAAAAGAATTAAAAAATTGTTTTTTTAAGAAAATTTAAAAAGAAGTACATCTTTTTACTATTTAATATAAATAAATAAATTGTCTCCTCTCTGACAAGTTCACTTGACTTTAAGAAAGATTTTAAAAAAATTTGGTGTCTCTACTTGAATGAAAAATTAATAATAAAAATAAATAAAAATACCATTTACTTCCATTTAACCATAAACTACCATTCGTGAAGTGCAGCGAATATAGTACACCATGTCGTTATCGGTAACGACAAACTTCGGAAAACATGTCTACTTCATTGCAACCATAAAAATTCAAATACCGAAAAACCTTTTCTAGAGACGCGAATTAACAGAAACCGTGAAGTTCTGTGAAATTCACTTAGTTCGTGACCCATAGCAAAAACAGCCAAAACAACAATGAAAAAAAACACCCTTAACTCTAAGTAACCCCCTGAAAATATTTCAAGAAAATAGGCGAGTTTATTCTATTTATTACGTTTATTTACCTAAAAAAAATAAAAAATGAGAAATACAATTTGACCTTTGTAAGTACCATTTACATACATCACGATACACTTGGCCCTCTGATTGGTATTCTCATGTTGGTAAGCATGCATTATCTTCGCACGGACCCACGAGTAACTAAAATTTGATACCATGCATTATCTATACTAATAAAAATGAATAATTTGTAATGTCTGTGGCCTGGAAAAAGGAAATAGTATTCCATGCAATTATTTGAAATTTCAAAGGTGTACTATACAAAGTATGGTTAATACTGATGAATTACAAGAGAAGAAAAACAATTAAAATTAGCTGCTAATCAGTAGATGTGAATCTTCAATCGCAAGACTTGACTATGAAGCTTACTAAATGTGTCCGCAAAAGTTTGATTGTGAGGCCGACAATCTACTGAACGCATAATCTATGTGAGCAAATTGCAGAAGCAAAATTATATTGGAGCTGTGAAGAACATTTATTTCAAGTGCATTACATAAAAATGAAATGAAAACCAAATAATTCAGAGATCTTAACTATGAGATACGTTCCTTCTGCCTAGATTTGAAAATAATTCGTAATTACATACATATTATTGCAAACAACATTGATAACAGTGTATTTTTGTAAGTTTTTAGTGGTATTTATTTTTTGTAATTAACGAAAGTGAAAATTTAATATGAAAGTAGAGAAATATGGAAACCAACATATGAATTTAGAATATTATATAACAACCCTGGTAAAACCAGGCAAAATGAGCTAAAATAATCCATAAGCACTGTACAGTAACATAAATAAATTCTCAATACCAATTTTTCTTTGAATGTTGATTTAATTTTTTGTATGTTTGTATAACATTGCAAAAAATATAACTTTTTATAATTTTATACGTTTTATTTGTGAATTGTTTTAAAATTTGGATGTCCAGTAATGATTGTTTTAAGTTTCAAAATTGAGATTATTATTTTGTCTCTTATAATCACTATAATCACCCTAAAATATGTGTCACTATTAACGACAATCAGTCACTTTACAAAACTATATTCTGCATCAATTCACTTATCACTGTCCATTTAAAATTATTGGAAAATTGAAAGTTGAAATATCACAACAATAATAGGATTTCATTTATTAATAATAAAGTTATTTATTGCCAACGTTTCGAGATTCATGTATATCTCATCCTCGGGGCACGCTAAAAATACAAATACAAAACGGTAATATACAGAAATGGTATTTTACAATTTACATCATAGTTGTTGTTTTTTGTACCTTGTTTTTAAGAAAGATCTGCTGTACAACATTACAGGTATGTTAAAAAATTTAATAGTTTATAATTATTTAATGTAACAAATATGATGTAAATTGTAAAATACCATTTCTGTATATTACCGTTTTGTATTTGTATTTTTAGCGTGCCCCGAGGATGAGATATACATGAATCTCGAAACGTTGGCAATAAATAACTTTATTATTAATAAATGAAATCCTATTATTGTTGTGATATTTCAACTTTCAATTTTCCAATAATTTTAAATGGACAGTGATAAGTGAATTGATGCAGAATATAGTTTTGTAAAGTGACTGATTGTCGTTAATAGTGACACATATTTTAGGGTGATTATAGTGATTGTTTTCAGTTTCGTTTCAAATTCCGGCAACGCCAGTTTGTTCTACTAGTTACCTATAAAAATTAACAATTTAAGAATTTCCTTATTTTGCCAGCTGTCTTGATAAATTATAAATGACTGATGGGTTGATAATGTATGCTGTCACTATTGGATACAACAGGGAGACAGTTTCTCGTTACCTGAAAAATAGGCAGTTTTAGGCGACATGTTTTATGTATACCGCGAGATATGATACATTTCATATTTTAACACTTCAGTAAGATGGAAAAGATAAAACATGGGATAAAATTGAATTCAAACAGACGCCATTAAAGAGAAGAAATAGAAATAACAATCTCGTTCGCAAGTCAAACAGGATAAGCCAATTAAAAATAATGATGGTTTAGTTTAATTTATAGCTTGTAAACTAGATCAGGTTCGTGTAATTTAGTTCTCCACATATTTACGGAGATATAACAGATTGCAGAAATAGATTATTAGCGCAGTGACCTACAATGTGGATACTGATAACAAAATCATATTGAAACGAACTATGAACAGTGGTGCCAAACTTGATACTGGCGGAACATTTTTTTTATAAAATTAAAACACTCGAAATGATATAACAATAGTAACAGCACAACATTAAAGACATAACACATAATAACAAGCGAGACATAATATTAAGAGACAAATCTAAAAGATAAACTTTTATTACTGATGTAGCTGTCCTTTCAGCTAACAGTTTATAAAAGACAGAACAAATAAAAATTCAAAAATATCAGGCACTTGAGACAGAAATTCAAAAAAACTGGAAACGAAATGAAGTAGTAATTAATCCTCTCATTATTTCAGCAACTGGAGTCATTTGCAAAACACGAAAAGGGTGTCTTGACAGATTTCCATTAGCTAGCTAAGTACTGCAAGAAACGCAGAAATCTGTTATATTACATTCATGCGTCCTAACAAGGAAATTTCTTAGTCTCGACTAAGACAAACTTTTCCTTCCGGCTTGGCGTATAAGCCAGTCCCAACTACCATATTGAACAGAGAAAATACAATTGAATAAAAACCAGAAAGAACATGATTTCGCATCAGATAAATTAAAACGATTAATATAGATAAAAGGATGAAAAATTATCTTTAACTGTTTATCGACTTCAACATTTCTTAAGTCAAAAAGATAACCTTTGCGAAAAAAGGCAATTAAAATATTATTGACAACGATATATTTACATCTCATCATTCTCTGGATAGAACAATAATTTTAGGTAGTACTTATAAATAAGTAATGAAATAAAACTAGAGAAACAAACTAATCCTGGTGGAATTTATGATGTTTGCAAAATTTAGTTATTTACGTCGTGACGTTTCTTTTTGTCTTGTTTTGTCATAAAATATCGTTATTATTATGTCCTCAAGAGCATTTCAAAAACATATCTCCGTCATGCAGCTTTCGATTCCTCGTAATTACAGATGCACAAGAAATGAAGAAATCTTCGACTGGGACGAAAAAATTAGAGTTAGTCCAGGCAGAAAGATCTTGCGAACCAGTGCCCGTAATATTACTGTATTATAGACTTCATTATATTGAATGACTTATGAGTTATGATACTCCTTGAAGTAGTAAAAATCAAATCGCTCTACATTTCAAGCAAGCTTCAATCACATTGAGGAAAGAATTTTGCGCTGTACAAGTGTTCAGGTTGGAAGAAAAGATAGCTTTACACGTCGCAAAATCATGTTACATTAATACAAAAATGTCCCAGAAATTTGTTAGTTCGATTTCTGCGTAAGCGGACGGAGCAAGTCACACGAAAGATACGTCGGCGATTTCCTCCTGTTTCCTACAATAACAGCGTTTAAAAAATTACGTCTCGATAAGAAACTACTTGGCTCATTTATTTGAAAAGAATGTTACTGGACTACTAGAGTCCTCACAATTAACAGCTCTGACGCGTCTGGCCATGCAGGTATAAACAATATTCACAGGGGATTGTATTTTCATTACGCGATGTTCCATTGTACATTATCAAATACTATTCAAATCTGTTCTGATTCACATTGTCTAATGCTAAATGTGAAACAGAGAGAAACTTACCTACAACTAGCAGATGAGGAAGTACTATCTACTGCATTATTCAGTTCAATAAAACAGTGTTTCTAAACGAAAGTAAAGGATCATATTGTTATTCAGATAGTTACATTGAATTTTTCGCAGAATATAATCGCACGGATTCAGCTAGTTTTTTTTATAACAGCGATACGCTCTCCGATAACAAAACACTTAAAACGACATTTTAATCACTTCTCAGAAACACGGTTTAACGTGTTCCAAATTTTTTATTATCGCTTCATACGAGTAATGCGAACATTGATGGTAGCTGTTTGAATCACTGAACAATTTTAAAAACATCATCACAATATAAAATACAATCAATCTTGAAAATCAACGTTCGAACGAAGACTCAAGCCAACTCAAAATGACCTCGTTGATCGTATTTTCTGCCTCCATATTACACAAAAAAGAATCTTCTCGCATTAAGGTCAAGTAAAACACTTTTTTTCTCTTACGCCAACGTTTCAATACGGGCCGATTCGTTGTAAACTTTACATGGGATGAGCGTAGATGTGACGAATGGTAGTAGAATGGTAGCGAATTTTAGAGGAGGATGTGTGCAGAATTGGTGTCGTGACTGGTATGCAGAGTCGGTGATCAGGGGGGCGGGGGAAGGACGTGGAGGGGCCGCATCCTTGATGTGGTAATCACCAGTTGTCTTTCCTTTGATTTATTTCATTATTTAAATCGTACTTAGTGAGAACATGCAAAAAATGTCATGTAAATGAAAATTGTCAATTTTTTTTGTTCCCCCACCCCCACTTTTGATTCCCAATCGCCGCTGCCGCTGGTTTGTGATGGCATGAACAGTGTAATCATGGTTTAGAATTGTTAGGTATGTATCACGTCTTATATCTTGTAATATTTTTTTGAGTTGTCTCAGTATTTTGTAGTTTATTGTATAAAGAAATACTGAAAATATATTTGTTGACATTAATGTAGCTCTGAAACAGATATAAAATATATCGAAATGTTTATATCGTATCGTAACAAAAAAATAATTATGTTTTACTTGACCTAAACGCAAGAATATCCTTAGATTTTTTTTACTAAAAATGACAAAGAAAGAAAGACACCGAATCGTCAGTACTTCAAATCAAATCACTGCTTAATTATTCAATACATTTCGTATGTGCATGTCAGTGATTTGAATAGAATTATAAATACCTCGGTCGTCATGGACACGTACCTTAAGAATCCCACTCATAATCTCCAGGTTCCTCATAAATGTCGTAAAATATCAACTCACAAGACAGAAGACTCATACATTACGTAGAGTCATATTCACGATATCTTTTCTTATGACCCGCTTTACTGCGATTCTATTCATTGTGTAGTTTAATAGTTTAATCGATTGATTAGATTTCAGTTGTTAAGATACAGAAAAGCGAAATCAATATTTATTTCCACATTAAAACTTGGAACCGAAAGAAACTATTATTATTATTATTATTATTATTATTATTATTATTATTAATTATTGGACTTTAGAGCTCGCCAACATTTAGGTCATGCTCTAGCAAAAGAGTAAAAAATGTGATGTGCACATTCAAAACATTTTCGCTTCCGATATCCCTTCCATATTTTTTTACCTCGATTTCAAATATCAATGCCAATTTCTTAAAAGTAGTTTATAAGTTCTTCTCAAAGAAAATTTGCGTAGTATCAATACCACACTACTAGTAACATTTTGATTTTTGTTAATTATTAATTAACTTTTTCGGACAGTCTCACATTCTTTAAATGTACTTTGTTAATTTTTTAATAACACCTACAGCAATGTTGTTTCAAATTCATTAAGCGTTCACGCCTATCAAATTTCAATTGAAGGAGTTAAAATTTAACAGTAAAAAAACCTATGATTTGTTGAAATATTTATTTTATTTTCCCACCTATTGAACTTCCGTTCGGAGGTCGAACAACACCTTCACAATTTATTTTCGTAAATATGAACGCAATTAACATAAAACTGCTGCAAGGGAAATGTTATGACGAATGTAATATAAAGAAACTATTGCTACATTATTGGATCTGAAACCAAATCGAGTCGTAGCCAAAAATATCGATTGTGATGTAGAGTGTGGGGGAGAACTTTTGGAGCTTGTCCTTTCGTATATTTCATTCAATACAGTACTTTAAAACATTGTCAAGAATATTCATTACATTCAGGGAGAGGACGTTTAAAAGGTCTTCATAGTGTTTGTCATTTTGTTTTTAATTATAACATTCTGTATTCTTATCCACTTGTCTAATTTACTTTTCTTACAATAAAGAATTCTAGAGAGCCATTATGTGTTCGAGGTATCGCGAATGGAAATCGGCGCTTCCCTAGAAATATGCCAAAATATGTTGAATGAGTGAATTAAGCTCTGATCCTCATATCTGCGCCAAGGACCTCTAAAGCTACAAACACACTGACAGCGCCTAAACTAATCTGTTGTTTACAAAACATTCGAATTCTCAGAAATGTATGACCTAATAAAATCCATTCAATGTTTTCTATACACATTGTGTTTCTAAGAGACAGTTCATGTTTTCTCGTCTAATGTAGGCAAAGAAAATGAAAGCCCCTCCGGTGGGTAAGGTGACAGTGTACTAGCTCATCATCAAGTCATACCGGGTTCGATTCCAGATAAAATTTGTAGCTTCTGAAAAGCAAACCTTCCTTCCTCTATCCAGCTCCTCCTAGTAACAATAATCTAACTATTACTAACTACTCCTACTAACCCCTCCACGTGTGTCAAGTTTTTGGTAAACCCAGATAAGCGGCCCACCTACTAACAATAGTCCCTACCACCCACCTCGTACCTCCTATCGCACCATGTACATAAGCTTCAATAGTACGCGTATAAACAAAAAAGAAACGGAATGGTATGTTTACACTAAACTTTTTCTCGTGTATACTGGAATAGTAATTCTTTCACTATGGTTACCTATTATACTTACCGATAATATATTATTATTATCATTGATAAACTATCTAACCCAGAAAACAACCATGAAGCTTCCACCAGAAAAAACATGATTCGCGCATTCCTCTACATTGTTTGTTAATTTACGAAAAATCTCTTCGAGATATCAGAAAATACAGAGGTTTTTATTTGGAATTAGCTACTGATGGAAGATTAAAAATTCATCGCAAACGAGTTTTTTCTTGTCGTATTCTACGTAATGCATTAGACGGAAATCAAAAACAGTAGAAAGAGACGCAACAGGGAGACTCGACTTCCCGGAGAATAAAAAAAGAATTATCTACCCAAGGAAGGAAATTTTTTAGAATATTTTAGAAGTCATCAAAATTAGTACAGTTAAAGAAAGTTAATCCGGACTAACTGGGTCCAGCAGTGACAATGGAAAATAAACAATACAACATTGCAACATAGGGAAACACAACTACTACAGGTTACATATATTTAATGTTGTATAGCTAATCGAAATTCTTTACCTAAATAACAGTATATTAAATTAAGTAAATAACGAAATCAATATTTTCACAATATAGATCACACACAAACTCCCTCATTAAAACATTTCTTCAGCTGTCTCACAGAATTGTGAGACATTGGTTTCGGAAATAAAACTGGTTGGATAAACCAAAACTTCGGATAAACGAGGTTCTATTATTTAAAATTAAAATTTTTTTTATTGGGACGTACAATATTCAATAACAACAATAATAAAATTATTGTCAAAAAAGCAGTTACAAACTGCGTATGACCACGTGGAGGACAATTAACTAATTTTCTCTCCTGAAGCATTCAGGAAACCATCCCATTTATTCCGATCAAGGGCCCTAACACTGAGGCGGATTTAATGTTTCAGTACACTCCTAACAATAAAAATAGTTCGGTACGTGTCATAAAATTAACATTATACCAACAAATTTGTATTTTATAAAACACAAAACAGTTATTTCAGAAGTAACTACATACTATACTTTTATCGGAAAGTTTTGTTTATAAATCGTAACTATTAAATAACACTAAATTCGAGATTTATCATTTCAACAGATGCAGCCCCTATTTTCAACAGTGGCGAGCCCTAACGTTTTAATTTAAAAAAAAGTAAACAGGACGGTTTTGTTATTCTTCGTTAGAGTTCTCTTCAATTCACGGGGTTTTTGAAATGACTAAAACACGTGGATCAACTTTTCATTCCAGAGAGTTCTTTAAAGCGGTTAAATCATGACCAACTCGATTAAACCGCGAAAGCATCCCGCCACGTTGGTTTTCTCACACTTAACGCAAATTACATGGTACAACACTTCGCTGGCAAAGCCGGATCTTCTATACAGGTCTAAAGACGCAACATTTCTTTGACCTATACTAATATTTCTAAATTTGTAACGTGTTGTTTTTTATAATACATATGCGAATGTAAAACATTCCTTAACATAACGGTCATTTATAATGTTATTGAAGAATAAAATCAATTTTTGTACAAAAACTATATATTGTTTATGAAGTATCCAGTTTTGCACAAATTTAAGTTGATAATATATTAACTATTTACTAATATGACAACATTTTAATACAAATACTAGGGATAAAATAATACCTATAATGCATCAGTTTTACGAAGATAGCAAGCTGAACGATTGGTTAACAATAATTTCATTAAAATTTTTCGTGCACTACCGGGGATTATCATCTAAAATGTTATGCTGATGCAGGAATTTCAATATCTTTAGTCATCATGATATCAACGGCACCACATTACGATATCAACTCGAATCTTTAACGATAGTGAAATCCTATCAAAGCCTTCAGAAAAATCAGTCAAACAACAGCAAATATTAAGCACGTCGTACCTCAGCTCCAGCGATGCTAAATCACATTTCTCCTAAGATCCAGGAACGACACAAAAACCCCTACACACGATACGAAACTGACACACCAAACAACTTTATACACTACCACATTCATACCTCACAAAAACAGGTCGCCGTAAATTATTCCGTCACAATAATCAACAAATCAACATTCTACTTCGCAGTTCGTTAGCACACACACACAACAAACAAGAAAATAAAAGAATAACACTTCAGCAAGGTCGCACCGATTCGCACCTGTTAACAAAACACTATCGCATTGCTTGGAAGCCACGTTTTCGCGTAGGTAAAATACTTAGTGTTTCGTCGACCGCATACTAACGATTACGGAGACGAAAGCACTGTTGGGTTGCCTGGCTGGTGGATGCACATGCTGACTTGATTTTTATGCCCCCACCCTGGGTTACTCCCACCAACGGTTTCGTCCCCACCACTCCGCCAGGCGGCCACGAGGTTGGAACTGTTGTCTCTGCCGGCGGCAAGGCAAGGGGACTACGACATGTAAACAGATTGAGAACCATATGAGAAATTACGCGGTCATCACGGAAAATGAGGAGAAAGATAATTCGAACATTTTCTGGAACACATTCTGTAAGGAGTTGGTTCGAGTGGTTCTTTAAATTTTGAAATTTCGATGGGTCACTCTCCCATTTTATTTCATGTCTAAAAAAAGACTTCCATAAACATTTCAGATTTAAAAAAATACATTTTAAGATTTGCTATCAATCTTTAAAACGTTAAAATGTCAATATTTTGAAACTTGATAGAGATCCCTAATACATATTTTTGAAATCTGATATATACATGGAAGTCTTGTATTAAGACCTAAAGCTAAAATATATTTTTAAAATCGGAATTTTTTATGGAAGTCCATTTTTTAGACATAACAAAATGGGAGGGTTCTTCGTCCAAATTTCAAAAATTGATTTTGTTTAGAACCACCAAGGGAAACAACACTACGTAATTAGAATCAGAAAGACGTAACAATTCTTACAGAAAGAGTATAGAAATGTTTAATCGAAAATGTAAGGAAAAAAAAATCTTGAATACTAAAGAGAGAAACTAATATTACATGAAGGTCAAAATGGTAGTCTGAGCAGTGACATAACTGACACATCGATCATTCAATTGCTTAATTACGAGTATTTTCGATACAGCAACTATTAGCATAAGGTTTTCTCATTAAAAAAATCACTAGATATTTCAATGAATAATTTTACAGACTTTGTAATAATACGAATAGTATTCCGGCCAATCCATACAAAATTAATTTCCAGGTTATTACTAAACCACTTTCTAAAAATACATTTTCATTTTATCATGAAGGCATTCACGCTCTAGTTATGGAAGCAATGACCAAATAGTTTAATTTCGTTTCAACACTGACCCATTCGAGTACTATTCAATTGCTTAATTACGAGTATTTAAATGTGCGACGGTAATAGAAGTTCTGTATCTACGTATTTTTAATTTTTTTTTTACCGTAATGTTAACATTATAGAAAATATTTTTATCTCGCAAGTCGGGGAGGGAAGTTTACATCGTCTAGGGACCGGGACTCGAACCCAGGACCTCCTGTGGTCACTTACCCTCTGAATGGGGATGTGACCCAGGTACTTGTTGTGTAGGGGCTTCGAGAGTCGAGTTCGAGTCCCGTTCCGTAGCAATTTTCACCTGGACGTAGACGAAACATTATTGAAAATAGTTAACATTTTTCAAACGATAAACATAAGAAGTCAGCTGGTAACAAAAGTTTTGCTCCTTTTTTAAGAGATTTTTCTAGTAATCAATACTAATTTACAAGCCATGGACTAGCCCTTTATACCACATCGCTACTGCATTGAACTTTCAATGCATTATGCTTCTTTCGTTCTTAACATTTTAAATTTTTTTCTTCGAAATTCAATGAACCGAAACGGAAAATTATATAATACATAACATACAAGCATATTTAATTTCGTTATTGTTTCTTTTTTTCGTTGTTCATTGTTTGTATGGTCAGGGAGAGGAAACTTTTTTTAATTAAATAGGGCCCAGATTGAGTGCATTCGTATCGAAACATTTTATTTTTTATCTTAGTATTTTTGGGGGATGACTAAAAAGATGTAGATGTTCCTTACAATTTCGTTGATTTCGTGAAAAAGTCTCTCTTCAAGAGCAAAATGGACTGTCCTTAACTTTCTTTCATGATTATCTACATGCACTGACAACTGATAAATTACATCTATTGATTGTCATCGAACAAAGACGACATTAACGAGATAAAAAAAATCATAAGATAAAAAATGTTGTTCGATCGACCCAATTTACCCAAATGACCCAAAAGAGATCATTGCGCTTGCAATAAGGAATAATCACTGAAAGAGATTGACTCTTCAATTACTATTTCGACCTCCGTACGGACGAAGTACTCATTGAGGTAGGAAGTTACCGAATTGTTAAGAGAGGTATCGTACGTATTAAAATCCAAGTGATGCATACTCACCTAGACACATAATTTATTCAAGGGAAAGCTATATAATAAATATCGAACGTAATACGTCATGACGCTCAGCACGAACAAATGATTAGAAGACTCATTGCAATGGTTTTCAGCGATGTATAATGTTTGACGTCATTTATGTCTGAGCTCAATCAGTTACTTTTCTTGCAACATAGATATACCATAAATCTATCTTCTATTGGAGTTTCTGTGGACTTTATACATCGTCTTGTCCTGTCTTTCATCATTCCAGTAACTGGATTTCAGTCGGAATGCGACGAAACGATGCGAGATGAAAATGTGGTTGCAAAAATATTTTTCGAGGGCGACTGAAGAGATTTATTTACAAAAATATCGATATTTTTCAATTTGTAGACATTTTCAGAGATTTTCAGAAATGAAAAGATTTTTACATGTTTAAAAGATACCTATATGTTCCATATTCGTTTCTCTTTGCCTGGATACATGATATTGTTTTCTCTCTGACTTATTTCAATGCTTTCGCTCTGTGTAAGGTAGCAAACACAAAAGGCGAAATCTGATTCAACGCAGAATAGGTCAGAAATAGTAGAAACAATAATATTAATAGAAAAATATAGAGATTTAAGAGAATGTCAAGAACTGTAAAGTAACAGGATTGAAAGAAAACTATTAATAAATCTAACAGAAACAAAGTCAAATGGAATAATAGAATTAAATATTTTATCTTATCTCAATCCTAAGTGTTGATTTTGATGTGTGTTTCATTGTTGGTTCCCACATTTTGAACGTGTCTAGTACAAGTAAATAGGTCCTAAAAAGATGCTAAATAAATAGTGCCAATAAACAGGATTTTACATTCATTTAAATTTAAAAATATAATTTCGTCCGTTCCCTTCATATTCTTAATATATGATAAAATATGCACAGTGATAAAAAGCGAGATATATATTTATTAGATCTGGTGTAGAGTTATCGAGCAGTCGGATTTTAATTGGATGTCAGTCAAACAACATATCTGGACAATTCATTACTTAAATAATAGTTTGAAGATATTAATTTAAACTTCCAATTGAACAAAATAATTTCAACGAATAATACACTTAAACAACAAGATTAAGAAACATAGTAACAATTAATGTAATGATAAAATGAATTTTTTGCGTTGCGGTACCTAAAATTACAGAAATCCAGTCCTGAATCGTACTATTTCTTGTCGAAACATGTTTGACGTTCTAAGTCGACACAAGTCTATAGGTTTGGATAGCAAGAGTGTTCGAACCAAGTGCTCCAGTTTTCTAGGTGTGTACCTATATAAATTATGAAATAGATTTTCCTCCCACGTTTTTATCAATCTCTTCAGTGTCATTACGTACTATCGAACATCTTATTACAGAGACCTGACTTCTCACTGCTGAGGAGGGCACAACAAAAATCGTGGGGAAAATTTAGTTTCCTCCACTTAATTTGTCATCTATATAAATAAAACCCTGCACTGCAGGTAGATTATTGAAAATATAGTTTCTTTCATCACTTACTGGCGGTTGCATAATTTTTTTTCAACGTTTTAATTCATTGATAACCATAAACTCAAAGGGATTTAGAAAGAGAAAAATTAACATTGAATGTATCAAGTAAAAATAATAATAATTATATNTAATTATATGTAATGAACATAGACATGGTAGCCCCATAGTTGTGACCAAATAAATGAATGAATTCACTGTACTACAGTTTTAAGAAAATTGTACGTTTATGAGGTTAAGGTTCATAAAAAGAGCTGAATATTATTTTCTTTTACAAATCATCGCTGCTTCCAAGCCTGTCTGTTTCCCTATCTGTTGTGCGGGCAAAATTATATTCTAAGTCATGTAACTTGTTCGAAACTAATGCATTATGCGCTGCCTAACACGAATAGCCAACTTCCAGGAAACAAACCAAGGAAATATAATATCCGAATAAATATTGACGATAGTCACAAAAGCTGTAAAATAAATTTAAGTCAACACTACAACACAACAAACTAGGACACGAGGTGGTACCCAGAGAACATCGGCACTTCAGCCCTGAGAAGGTGTGAGAGAAGAAAACAAAAAATAAAAAGTGAACAGCTTCACCCCATATAAATTCTTAGAACATTTTACACCTTGTTGATCCATGTGAACTTTTTCATCCATCTGATGTCCTAATATCAGTTAAACCCTTTCTTTCTAAGCGACGTCCAAAATGTTTTCTTGACTAATGGGACCGGAAAACGCATTTTAACAGCACGCGAGAACCATTCATAAGGCGTAATCCGTTCAATGGCAAGTCATGGTGTCTTCAAAATTATATTGCTGCTGTTCCCTCCCTGTTGGTATTTTTTAAGCAATGAACTTTGCCCGTTGTAGGAAATATCCCCGTTCGCTTTTCAATTATATAAGTTGAAGGGAAAAGCTACACATTATTCAGACCCTGTCGGGAATTGAACCTAGGATGATTGCTCGCGTTTCCTCTTCTATCCACCTACTACTACTCCTAGTATCTCTAACTCTCCTATTAACTCCTTCACTTGTCCAAGTTGTTGGTAAACACTGCTCTCCGGCTTACTATTAACAATAGCCCTACCATCCAATTCGGGCGTACCTAAACTCCACAGATTCTCAGGTAGAAAAATAACATCACCATTAAGCTCGACGCTTCCTTAAGGATTAGGTCTACGCCGGTCTACCTGTGCCCGTCCCGTGAATGCCCAGACAATGGGACCGGTGGGACCACAGACGCCATGCAAGGAAAAAATTACACGTTGACTCTATTACATAGATGTGTACTTACGTTCAACGCGCACAAGTGGATAAATAGATCGTCAGAAAACAATATTCTGAAAAACACGTTTTGTTGGACGTTCAATAAACTTCATTTTCGTTTAAGGACGTTTTCTCTAAAAGTAAATAGTTTTCAAGTTATAAACAAAATACGGGAAAAATAAGTTCTTTGATCCATTGTACAATCGCGCTCTTAAGTCTTATCCGTTCGTCTGACGACAAAATGACACAGAACATAGTTTGTTGGAAATTTAATATTACATTATTTAGGTACAGTGGTGTTCCGTTCTACAAATGTATTATCAAGTTATAAGCGGAAAGTTGAAGAAAGAGCGTTTTAGAAAACCTTAGTCATTTATTTTTGTTTGAGTTTATTGTTGAAATCTGAGCCTGCAGCTTCGTTCTTTCCCCTCCTTCCTTGTTTTCCTGGTAATTTTTTAAATTAAAAATTATCGAGCTGCTGCTAAAAAAAATAAATTTAATTTGAACATGAACGAATTCTTTATAGTATTAGAGAAGCATCTGATATATTTTACACAAAATAGCTGACAACAATAAAATATAACACATACTAGGATATTTGCTCGTTAAGAAACATACAGTGACTGGATTTGGAAACTTAAATATATTATTCAGAGAATTGCTTGAGAATTCTAGAATTAAAAGTTTCCAAACATCAGTGGTGGAAAATTTTTTTATACAATTTGTTCTTATCTATTATTCTTACATTACATATATTTTGCTCTTACACTTCTTAATTTTATGTGTCGACCTCCGAAAACATGTGAGCAATGTCTCTCTTGTAGTCAACACCCGCACATACATTACTAACAACAGAAATTCAACAATAAATGATCAATTCATGAGAAAAAAACCTAATTATGAAGATAAAAGAAGAACTTTCCTGATTGAAAAAAATATTTCGACGAAAAATCGAAGTTAAATTTAAGCTTTCTTAGCGGCTAAACCTTTTATTTTTGTCATTCAGACGAATAACCAAACCTGCTGTTACAAATGAAACAATAAGACAGACATTTGTATCATAAAATGCATAAAAAGCACATTTCATGATTTAGAGGGAAAAACATATTGTGTCAGAAATAAAACCGGAGCCAAAACGTTCTCCAAAACCTAAGTGTTTGGTTCTAAAACTCGAAGTGCTGAACGTAGGTGCACTATCTAGAACAAACGCATTTACTGTAGTAAGATACACAAAATAATTGTTTTCCTTTCAATCACATGTTTCATGAAAGCATCAGGAAAATTATAATTGGAATCCTACGCACATTGTTCTCGGAAGCAGATATGACGGATACATTCGTCAAAATTTCGCGAACGTTTATTTTTCACGATTACAATAATTTTTTTATACTATTTTAACAAAAGCTTAAAACTCAGTGATGTCATAAATACGTCGTTTTTGGGTTCATTTTTATTGGAATTATGTGTAGAATTAAAAAAAATTTAAGATAAAAATAAAAATGTTTAATTGATAGCACATTAAATAACTCTCCAGTAAGTGACTCATGAAATCCATTAGCGGCAGGTCGGTGGGTTGGCAGGTGGGTGAGCGGCGGGCGGTCAGCCATTAGAGCAGGTAGAATCTGTCGAGTTTGATGGTACCCGAAATTTTTAATCCCTTGCCCGACTTTCTGGTCATCAGGAACTGTCGAGTTTAAGAACTCTGTCCAATTCCTACCTCCTATCGCTCCCTCTAGATAAGCTTCTACATCACGCTACATTTCCCATTACAAATACTACAATACCCTCGCCCGTCCGTTGTAGAGAGTATCCGTTCTCGAGAAGTAACGAATGCCGTAAATTTACTAGAAATGAGACGGGGAAAGAAAAAAATCCGCCAAGGGAAGTTACACTAACGAAACCGTATCCAATGTTCGAATTAAAGAAATTGGTGAGAGAGAGAGAGAGAGGGGGGGGGGGCTTTTGAAGCTTGTCTTTTCATATATTACAGTACTTTGTAAAACTATAAAGAAGAGGTCATTATATTTTGGTAGGGGGACATTTGAAAGGACTTAATTGTTTTTTGTCATTTTGTATATAATGCTGTACACACAAATTATTATATATTAAGTATTGACCCATTATCAGCATGTCCAATTTATTTTTCTTATAATAAAGAATTATAGAGAGCCTTATTATAATGACGAACATATATTCCATGAAACATTGTTGGCACATTAGTTGACAATTATTGACTATCACGAGAGTTGGAATTATTTTTCCCTTAGGAAATCAAAGCAGAAGCATAAATAATAGTCAGAAGGGGGCATTTTTTACATCGAACCCTGGCCGTATTGTAAGAAATATCCTGGGAGAAGTCGGGCCTGATTGGATAATATTCCTGTACATCTCGATTTGCCTAAAAAATGACACGTTAATATCTCATACCACTCGCACTTTAAATACAAAACAGACTATCGCAGACGGATTCTGACGTCATCAAAAATAAACCAGTCTTGGAGCAAAGCAGTAATGACGACAGCATACATTGAACCGTCACGGCGGAAGCGCGCGACATCTGCCGGCGAAACCAAAAACGACTAAGAGTTTTACAGATAGAGAGCATTGCTATCGTCTTGAAATTTGGCGCGTGTTTTAAATTCGCGCGGCAGTGGACAGAAGTAAAGAATAATCAAGAAAAATATGAAACGAGTGAACTAGCATAACGTTATACTAGTAAGCAAGACACAAATGGTTTTAGAACTCACTGCAAAAACATACAGCATGTGATTTAGTATTTATATTACTAATAGCTGATTTTCCCTTCTTGNCAAGACACAAATGGTTTTAGAACTCACTGCAAAACATACAGCATGTGATTTAGTATTTATATTACTAATAGCTGATTTTCCCTTCTTCGGGTCATAAGTGATGATTTTAACAGCATTAATAAATACGCAAAGAAAAAATTATTTCGCTAAAAATTAAGTGTACATTATATGTAATAATTAATGTATTGCAGAAACAATTTTATACTTCGCATTAGAAAACGAATTTTGCAATCTTTTGTTGCATCGGTTATTGCGTTGTAAAAGCATACATCTACCACACACAAAGAAACTGAATTTTCATTCGCGAGTGCCGGATAAAAAGAAAAAAAAATTAAGATCACTTCTAATGACCGCTCTAGCTTGATGAACCGAGAAACGGCGACAGTTAACGTCACAGAAAAAAATTGTGAAGCAATTTACGAGACTCAAATCTAGCCTGTATTTTTAAGTGAATGATTCTGCTTCATTTGAAAATCCGTAGTCTGTAACCCTTTTCGTTCTTACGACTGCAGGTAACAAATATATAAAATTAACCTTATTTTTATACAACAGAATGAAATAATATTATGATTCAATGCTGTGTACTTAAAAGTATGACGTACGGAACGTTGATAGTTGACCAGAGTTTCTGGAACATTCTTCTTTGGTTTTCTTACCTGAAACAAAAGAAATTAATTTCATTTTTTTAAACTACAATACTTCAATTTTACGAAAAGACTGCATATTTTCACTTGTGGTGAGTTGGAAATACTTCGTCATAAATGTTATTAAGTACACTCTAAGTTTATAGAAATTATTACCATGTATACATGAACACACACATGTAT
>NNCF01131693.1:188707-237283 GCA_002313205.1 Laupala kohalensis | reverse complement strand
AAATGCCGGGCACGTACCTTCCTCCGTGGCAATGGCTGCGTTCCAACTTCCGCCGCCGCCGCCGACGTCGCCGTCGCCGCTTCCAACACCATCTGCAGGTCCGCGATGCCCAACAGACAATCATCGCATCTGCATACGTCGCTGGCGGTCGATGACATGGAGGACGTCGAATCCACGGAATCCGTTCGAATCAACAGTGGAGGAGAAGAAGGGGAGTTGGAGGGAGATGAAGCCTTGGCGGCGGCTGCCTCCATTTTGGCGGCGAGTAACGCCTCCATCAGCGGTCGCGGTCGGGGACGGCTGGAGGAGTTGTCGAACGCCAAAGTGGAGAAGGTGGTGGGGGAAGATGTTGTATGTGATTGTTGGAGAGGATTGGGAGACGGTGGACGAGGGATGGGAACAGAAGAAGAATGATGAATGACGAGAGGAGACGGGTTGTGATGGATGGTCAGAGAAGAAGGCGGGGATGACGGGGGGCTGATGATACACGGAGGAGAATTTGACGCCACGGAGATACACGATGATGGACACGTATTTGACGCCATGGTGAAGGACGAATCAGTATAGGTGGACGATGTGGATTGGTGATGAAGAATATCAGATGACGAATGTTGGATATTAAGGGGTGACGGTTTGTGGCGGGAAGGGATTCCAGATAAAGACGACTCCTGAGACATGATTGACTGTGGGAATGTTGGGGGTGAAACAGGAATTGGTGTAGGTCGTGAATATCTAGACGGATGAGGGTCACATCCTGGTTGGGAATCGTGGGTAGGAAGACAAATGGAGAATGGGGGTGAATGGTGACCCGAAGGGGATCTTAATGAAGGTGTCGAGAGCGAATCGGTATCATCAATGATTGCACTATCTGGTGATCCTGATCGATGAACAATGCTGGTGAAGACAGGAGTAAATGATGATTGCTCCGCAACTGTGCAGGTTGCAAGAAGTGAAGTTGGTTCACTCATACTCGTTGACGAACATGGTGTCGTTGAATGTTTACTACACGAAGTCGTAACACACGAGCATTGTAACGATGGTTTTTGTTCCGAGGTGATATCACCACCATCCACTACAACATTCACCAGATTTGTCTCCCAACGACTCCCAGTACTTGAAATGGTTGATGAACGAAGTACACCCATCGCTCCAGAGCACGCACACGTTTGTTGATGACAAATGTCGGGAGTTGATTGCAACCTTTCTTGTTGTAATTGCTCAAACATTTCCCCAAGGGTTGGTTTGGGTTGAGGTCGAAGACACGTACGAGGAACATGAGCTTGATAATCGTCATCACCTTCTGGATTTGATCCATAATAGTCCTTTAACTCTCCTGGAGACAATTTCTCCCGCAGCACCATAATCGAAGTATCGGTGGATGATGAAGTTGGTCTAATCAAAGAAGCAGGATTTGGAAGGCGATTGGTGACTGTACACGGCGATGCTGTGTTCGCGTTCACCGATTGATGAATGGTGACCGTGGGTGAAGAATCGCGGTGATCTACTATTGTTGCGCGAGGTGATGACTGCTGTCGGTGACGTTTGGTGACCGTGGATGCAGGAGTTGCTGAATCCATGATGGACGACACAGAGTGTGATCAGAGGTTACGTCAGTCAATGATGTCGGAATGTGATCAAACACATCGTTAGCAGTAGGGGATTCTCAGATCCAGCTCCGCTTTTGACGAAATAGTATATAGTTGGTAAAGTAATTTCGGTGATTTTGAAGAAATCACTTCGATATTGCATTCAAAATATTGCAATTTATATGTTACAAACAAATTCTTCTGGCATTTTGAAGTATTTGTTCAATCCACCAACAGTATTTGTTTACGTCGATTACCATTCTCATAAAGAAAAAAAAAAAACTCACTCCATTTCTCAAATGACTTCCATACATTTGAGAGAGAAACTGTTAAGACGACAATAACAAAGAGCTAAGCGAGTTACCACTCCGTCCCGGTCAGCAGAACCAGCCTCACGACCCACTCACATCGCAATGACCATTCTACATTCTGCGACGCGTCGTTGTGTAAACTGCATACCTCCGAGGCAAAGTAGAATGTTCTACGCAAAATGTCACTTCTCGTGAAAGACAAACGAGATGCGCTGCGCCCACCTGCAGTCGTTATGCGGGGACTCCATGTGTAATCACTTCACGCGCCTCTCCACGAGGTCGTACGCGCTCGGTGCAGTCGTTTTACCCACGAGCCGAGAGATGGCGACACCGGCACCCCTGGCGGAGAATCGGTGAACCACGTAGAAAAGTGGAATCCCTTCGGGGATACACCTGTGGGAGAATGAATTCATGTCTCATGTGGTTACTCTCGTAAAGAAGCGAAAATAATTTCAAAATTTTGTTCAGGCTTATGTTATTTTTTCTCTGAGTCAAGCTACATGACTACGAGAATAATATATGCGGTCTTTCAGAATTGTTTCGGCGAGTATAGGTCCACGTGCGTCAACCTTAATAACCCATTCACAGATTTAAAATTCTATTAATGGTCAAGACAAAAACTACTTCGATGAAACATTATACTGTAGGATCCGTTACTTATAGATCAACATTTTCTCAACATTTCAGAGTGTTTAATCTATTATAAATAACTTCGGTAGTAACGAAGTAAGAGCCCCTGTGCTAAATGGTTTCGCTTTGAATCATGTGTACAGTGAGAATGTTGCTGAATATACGATTCTATCATTTAATTCACTCATCCATTCACCATATCGTAATCTTGATTAGATCGAGTTGACATAGTGGTGGACTCGGTAATTGCGCGGGTGCTCAAGGACACTAACCAGTGATAGGTACTCTCGTAATAGTGTATAATGTATTAGCGAAACTTAAGCCACAAATCAGTCCTGGAACAATTGCATTGAAAAAGGAACTGCGTATTACGTTAAGCTAGTTTAAGTGAATTTAAGCACTAGGTTAAGTATTAGACAAATAACAGCTACATTTGTAGCCCTAGTTGGAGCAGCCCATGATGCTTCCCCTAGGAGTAAATTAATATATAAATTCCTGTATGGGCAGGAGTAATGTAGGGGTTTTTAGTGTAGCTGAAATGCTCACACTCCCCAAGTTTATGGGGACCTACCTGGGGCATGTTAGTGCTGGGGAGCACCCCTAGGCAAGGTGGGAACCCCTTTGGCAAGAAGCCAGCAATGGTTTTTTCTTTCTCTCCAAACTAAAGTCTTTTGGACAATTCAAATAAAATAATAGAAAAAAAATGTTTGTATTAATCTAAATTCTGTTTTTTTTTCGCGTCAATTGGGATCAAGTTGCCGATTCGGCATTATTTCAATGGTCAAGATCTATTAACTAAGACACTCCTCTCAATAAGTAACTCTAAAATTACTAATATTTTCATTCATACATAATTTGCTATTTATAACAATAAGTATAACACCTCTGACAACACCAAAATTCGGTACGTAGAGGATAATTAGAAATAAAATTGTGCCTTAAAAAAATTGAGTTGACTTCAAGGCAAAACAGAATAGCAATATACAGGATCGTAAACGCAAAATCACACACCAGAGCACATCACGGACGCCATATATTTGTTTCGATATTTTTATCATTTTGTATAACAGGAGAAGCTGTCGCATTACTGGTTTCTTTTCAGTGGAAACTTCTGTCTCGATAAGAATCAGTCTTTGGACTCTTAATTGACTGTAAAAATTTAATTCACTTTGGTAATTATTACGTAGGTCTATTGGTCCATTTCGAAGTGAGCGCTCCGGATTTTTTTTTGACACGTAGAATTATTATGGGACCTAAGTATTCTTTAACTTTTCATTAAATGTCATTAGCTCAACATATTATCAATCTTCAATTACAAAAGACCTCTGTATGGCTGCATTAAGTTATTTACTTATCTCCGATCATATTTTTTAAATTTTAATCTCTAGAGCCGTCGATTACCGGGCACCACCTTGTTTTTCGCCTAATTGATAAGTTATTAAAACATGCATACGAGAACTCTCTTTTGAAAATGTTTCATCAGTTAAATAAATTTTATTTAAAAAAGCATGAAAACAAATTTGGACACTAATTTATAGAAATATATTTACAAAAACCAAATGACTTACTCTGTCAATTACCAGTTACAAGCACTCCCCATCAGTCGTAAGTTAAATTATATTTTTTTAAAGTTCTGTGCTGATGATTTCATGAGACTAGGGGAATTTTAAATGGCATATGGCCGTGAGTAATCGAGTACAATGTATTCTACTTGATTGTGGAAGAATTTCAATAAATTAATGTTCATTAATAAGGAATTGTCCCCAAAAGTTTTAGTTCTTTTTCTGCGTAATCGAACGGAGCAAATCACACAAATGAAGAATCGTACGATCTCTGAGCTTTGAAGATGAAGCTTTGTGGTTTCCTGTTATCTCATGTTTCACCTTTTCCTTTCCCAGATAACAGCATTTAAAAATTACACGAAGAAAATAAGCTACTTGACTCATTTATTTGAAAAGGATATTACTTGAGTTCTGTCAAATGAAATCGGCTGGTAAACATTAAACAATATTGGCGGGGAATTATGTGAGTTACGTAATGATCAATTGTATGATATTCAGGTGTTATATTGATAAAACTGTCATAACTGTTCTGATGTCCTGTTAACAATGAATGTGAATATGAAACCAAATGAAACTAGCCTTAAACCATAAGATAAGGAGCAATGTAATTAATGTCTACCACGTTTAAATAAAATAGTTTTGCAGCATAAACGTAAACATTAGTATTTTCATACAGAATATTAGATTTAATTTTGAAGCAAATTAATCGCACTGGGTGACCTAGTCGATATTAATTACGTGTTCGTCGTTCGATCTAATCACCTAGACAGTATTCCTAGACAGTATGATAACGTGTCTCTTACACAAGAATCAACTTCAGTCAGATGTCACAACAAACGACGAAATTACATTCTTAGAATCTCTTTTTTTTTATTAAAATTTTTCTATACTTTAGCGCAGCCTTATCTCATGTGACGCATAAAGATAAAGGAGTTGGGACCAAAAATAATTACAGAGTGATTTTCATGACCTTTAATGAGATATTGCTTATCATTTGGGAGTGACGACGGAGGAAAAACCGACTGGAACATCTTAACTGACGTACGTCTTCAAGTGAACGGAAATATGAAAGCTTCAACATTTCGTAATCGTAAATGCCACAATATTTCTCGAGTTATTACCTTCGACAAACAGATAACGATCAAACCATAATAGACGTGGTGTTGCTATAACACACGCATCTAGTTGAGGCATGTAAAAATGAAAAACGTTCTATGTACAAAAAATAATAATTTTTTTTTTCGCGAAAAAAGTTGTTCTTGACAACGCTACTGCTGTGATAATAAGTTCCAGTATCGATAATCCACATTATAACGATAAGGCCGGACCTACAAAATAACATGTTTGTTAAAAGGAGCAGTTCGAGAAAAAAAAAATTGTCGCTCTTACCGTTCACTGTTTCTCGGAAACGGCAACAGAGATAATTTTTTTTGTTGTTGTGCAACAAATTATTATGTAGGTGTGGGATACGAAGTGGATACTCCAGCTCAATTGACATACCAATTGTGTTCTCTTGATAGTTTAATTGTTCCACGTAAAAAGACAGCGTAGGCGTATACATCATTTGCGAGGCTAACATTTATTTATGCAATAAAAATTAATATTATGTATCTTTTACAATGTTTTCAATAATATGTCGCAACGCCAAGAAATGATGTTTATCAGGCACACACACACATTGAGTATTATTCGATGAATTTGGGGAATCCTCTGTGACATTCGGAACATTCTCGATATTTTAAATATTTTGCACTTACAATTGTTTCAACAGAATGCTTTAAATTTGGATCGAATGTTATTTTTTCAACCACTAGTAGCAACATTAGACAAATAATCTATGATATTTTTTTTCCCTAAATGCTCATCATAAATTCTGTTGTTTAATCTCTTTAATGTACAAACATATTTTGGCTCTTATAACGTTTTCCGTTTACATGCCTCCGTTTTGCAATCCAAATGGGCTTCCCAATCATCGAATTCTTAAAACAAACCTCAACGATTTTCAATAAATACAAATTTTTTATAGTGAAAATCGTTAACAATAAAAAACAAAAATCTTGGTAACTAGAAATAAATCTTAACAGGGAAAAGTTTTTTTTCTAATTTCTATTTCAATATAAAGGAAATATTGATCCCTAATTTTTTTTTGTATGTGTGAAAGGGAACGGCACTGTCTAAAATCATCGTCTTTATATGGTTAAGTAAAATTTAGCGTATGTTTAAACCTCTTCGCAATCCTCCACACATTTTCCCAATGACAGAAGACTTCTCTCTCGCTACGTATCTCATGTTTAATAATTTTTTATTCATTATATTCCACTTTTTTTCGTTTACGCCAATACACAACCCAAGAAAAATCCAAAAACTATAATAACTTTCATATGGTTTGCATCGTCTTCATGGCCAAACATCACTATTGTTTTTCCACTTTCTCCGTTGCAATATCTTTCCACAATTAACTTTCGTCATTTTCCATACTGACTAACTATAAGCATAAAACATTGATTATTCTCACTCGACCACATCTTCGTAGATATGAAGTTGTATCTACGTAAGGTTTAGCCCCGATGAAGATACATGTTTTGTCGAAAGATTGGTGTAATAAGAAATACTTGGTTCTTTCGTTTGGATGCATGTATTTGCCTAAAAGAAAAAAAAAATTATGATCGAAATATACTAATAATAATAATAATTTATTAGTCTGCTAGTGAGCAATGCTCTGTAGCAGATAGAAAAGAATACATACGTAATACAATAATACGAAGTTAAAAAACAAATCAATATCTATAAAATACACAAACGGCATAAAATGCTTAGAAAATTATTATACATGGTTACAACGAGAAAGAAATTAGATTTAAGAAATTAATTATCTACATGAGGTTCATATGTGCGTATATTCATATACATACACAAACACATTTTCGCTTGCAAACAGTTACACAAACACACTCATACGCACAAACACGCTCAATATACACACATATGTCATTACTCCTCCTATACCCTTAGCGTAAAAGTAATTGCTATAACATAAATAAAAGAAATTAATAACTATAAAAAATAAAACCAAAACAGAGTTGCTGAGAGCAATCATGTACACATCGCTACACTTCACTACTTTGACTCAGAGCATTTTCTATACCCTTAGACTCCAATCACCTCACTACACTTCACTGTTCTTCACATGTTCTCCTATTTCAACGAAGCAAGAAGACCGTTGCGGAAACATTTCACTCTTTGGAGAGAGAAACAAGATAAAGAATTAATAAATAATTTAAGACTTATGACTTTTTGATGGACGAATATCAAGCTAGTGAGTATTTACAATACATTATTACAACACAAGTAGAACTACCAGGCGCTGCATGTCATTTGAAGAGAAACTTAAAACATTCTGGTATAAAAACACCCGTGAACAGGTCTGGACTTGCGTTTTGTACGGTGTAGAAAAAGGGCAGAATTTATGCGAGTGATGCGGACGGTTAATGTAGTGGACCTGACAAATTGGAGTAAATTGATACAGAGCAGAGGAAAATATATAGTTTTCAACAAATATGTGAATGCAATATGGGAAATAAAGCAAGGAATAAGTGAATAAATTACTAGGTTATTATAAAACTGATCTTTAACGAGAAGCGGACACCACAAGTGAATGATATTAAATGAATGATAAATGTAATTCTTAACGTACTAAATAACTAGTATTTTTTTCTGTATTTTTGTGGTATCAATAAATAATAATAATTAATAAATTAATTTTGCCCGGAATTACTCGGGGTTCTTATATAATATTCTAAAATTTCCCCTCATTTTAATTTCACAAATTAAGTATCACGAATAAAACTTACAAAATATTCACAGTTTTCAGTATTGTGTGCAAATATGTACGTACTGACGAATTATTTTAGAATCTAGGCAGAAGGAAAATTCACTTTACACAGGATGCTTAATAAACAAAGAAATTACTTCGGTTTTCATTTCATTTTTATGTTATGTACTTGAAAACAATATTCTACACAGTCTTTATATATTTTTGCTTTTACGATTCGGTCACATAGTTTATACGTAGAGTGGATTTTCCGCCTCACGGAAAGTTATCTAACTCTGGCGGTGTATAAGTAATCTTCAAAGTAAACAGTCGTGCGAGTGAAGATTCACATCTACCGATTAGCAGACAATTCTAATTATTTTTCTGCTCTTGTAATTCATGAATGTTAACCATAATTTACTTTTTATGTTGCAGTATCCTTTGAAATTTCGAAACATTTCATCGATTTTTCTTCTTCTTCAATTCCCATGCAACGGATATGACAAATAATTCACTTTAATTAGTATAGATGTTTGCGTGTTTATGTGTTTCTTGTAAATATATTTTGAGTTTAACGTCATGTTCCATTGTTCTGTTATGTTTCTCGTTACGCGTGACGACCACTCAAACCTATACTCGAAACGTCGTGTTCTTAAAAGCACAAAAGAAATGGCATTCTTTATATTCACTTACATATAATATTGGTTCTAAACTGATTGTCGTCATATATTTATACTTGAAGGACAATAATTATTCGAATATTATTATAGATAATTAAATTTTAATTGTAATACTTTATTCACTAATACATGGCCAACGTTTCGATGCTAGTTTGGCATCATCTTTAGGGAGGCTGCTATATTTTTTGAAGTGTTCCAATTATCCAAAAATTAATACCTATAAAATTTTCTTTTTAAAATAATTAAAGAACATTAAAAAACATCATTTGTTGTAAGAATAAAATAGTGAAGCAAGTTCACCATTGACTAGAGCCTTCCTTCATAGAGGCATCTGGTGATTATTCTTACTACAGTATTATATTACACAATTATACTTAGTACCACTATTTTATCCTTACAACAATGATGTTTTTTAATGTTCTTTAATTATTTTAAAAAGAAAAATTTATGGGTATTAATTTTTGGATAATTGGAACGTATCAGACAATATAGCAGCCGCTCTAAAGATGATGCCAAACTAGCATCCAAACGTTGGCCATGTATTAGTGAATACTAATAAAGTATTACATTAAAAATTATTTGTCCATAATAATATTCGCATAATTATTGTCTTTCAAGTATAAATGTCATTTCTCCACCAAATGTCGCAAGTCTTAAATTATTTATTTATCTTCATGGACGTAAATAAAAGAAGATGAGGAATTACGTTTTTAATTCATAAAGTTGAATGTTCGTATCTTCGCTTCGTTATGTTTTTACCCGTCACCCAAATTTTTTTTGTTTTGATTTTGAGAAAGCTCTATATCCGGTGGCTATGGGGTTAGCATGCTTACTCCCCCACAAAGCCACTCCCGGTTCAATTACCGGCGGGAGCCAGAAAAAAATTGTAGCTTTTCAATTCAATGTCCCAGTTCATATAAGCTCCTCCTCGTATCCCTTCCTACTACACATAGTGTCATTAACTCGTACTATCACTAACCAACTAACACATCCACTTGGGTCAAGTAGTTAATAATCCCAGCTGACCGACACACCTTCTAACAATAACTCTACCACCTATCTCCTTTCGCCCCATGTAGATAAGCTTCAATAGCACGCTGCATTTCCCATTTACAAATACTACAATGAAAAAAGAAAACCCTCTGAGAGTGATAGCTTTGCTTCGCCAAGAATAGGTTGTTCGTATGAACAGGTCAATTCATCAAAGTTCTTGAAATTGTGTGAGACGGTTGTGAGGAGACCAACTCAAACCCCTAGACGATTGTGGGTGGGTTTAGCTAGTAAGTGTAACTCAATTATCCGGATCAATTGAGACCTGACCGGGTACGTGTAATCAAATATCCAGATGATTGGATTTGTTCACAAAATGTGCTTTTACGGCAGAATTCGCTGCAGTCATAGTCGTGTATTGTCGAGGAAAAACAAAAACTAACACACAATAAACAGTTGAAGTGATATAGGCCTAGAGTGGTTACAGTAATCTCAGTGTAATAAAAATAATGATATCAATAATATCTCATTTTCTGATTGTGTTATTCTATTAAATTATTTGTGTCTTATTTTATAGACAATCAACAACATCTGTACTTCATTGATGACAATTAAAATGAGGTCAACTGATAGATTAAGGCAATGAAGCATAATCTTAAAATCTGTCAATTGAGCTCAGTTTAATTATGAAGATCTATGTGAATTATCAGATATTGTTGATTTCTATAAAATAAGACAAATAATTTCATAGAAAAAAGGATAGTTTAGTGAACACTAATTAATAATACATATTCTTACATAATGTTTTTTTCTCCCATATATCCGGATAACTGGCGATCCGGATACTTGGGTCCGGGTAGTTGGAGTTATACTGTACGTTATATACTAAGAATTACATTATTTCATTAAATATTAAAATAGCTACAGTATCAAATCAGCACAGAATTTCTCACCCAGTGTCCCACATTATAAATACGAAACAATGGCTTCGTCCAAAAGAATACCTTTTACGAGAAACGATCCATTGTGTAGTAGAAATAATTTGTTTCCAGGAGGTACGCACATATAATTGGTTTTATTAATTTTGAATCAATTTTGAGCCGTAGTGAATATGATTCCATATAAAGACAATAAATTTTCTAATTGATTCACGGCTGCCAATTACCGTTTACGGTAACTAATTTGTCTCTGATGTTCTTCTAGAAAATAGAAATATCAGTTACAAGAGCATACTCCATGACAATCCGCCATCTGAAAGATAACGGAAACATAAAGGTCTCGTAAATGTAACAAGCTGAGTCGAATGGTCATCACTGATTACCGGAAGACCATCAAGATACAAGGGATGTGCATAAAATACAGTTCACTGCGGACAGGAAAGAATTCGTAATTAATGGTTTCCCCCACGCGGATTCGCCAGATAAGTGAATCACCCTGCCTGAGTTTCCGGGGATTAGGATCAATAGCGACAGTTGCGCAAAGTTAATCCCAGATTAAGCTTCGTTAATCCATTGTAAGGGTAATCGTCTGTTACTCAAAGCCTTAGGGTAGCGAAGATAGAATTTTATTTATTGTAGTATTTTGTAAATGGGAAATGTAGCTTAGTGCTATTGAAGCTTATCCACATGGGGTAATAGAAGGTAGGGTTATTGTTAGTTAGTGAACCGGTTAGCTGGGTTTACCAACAACTCACGTAGAGGTGGTAGCACGAGCAGTTAGTGATTGTGTTATTGATACTGGGAGCTGTATGAGGTGGATAGAAGGAGGAGGGTTTGCTTTTCAGGAGTCACAGCTACATATGAACTGGAACATTCGTGTGAAAAGCTAAAATAAATTTCTGGCCCCACCGGGAATTGAATCTGGAACGACTTGGTGATCAAGAAAGCTAACACCTGGGCCACCGGGGGCAACAGGTAGAATTTTAGCACTATACTGTCTGAAATTGACATAAATAAACTGATTAACACGAACTTATTGTAATTTCAACATGTTAAACATTCCTCACAGGTCATTTAGATGAAATAATTGTTGGTGTAATATTTTGCGTCTTATGGAGGAAGCACTAAAAAAAGAATGACTACACTTTTAAATCCAGAAAATGATCAAAGTTTGCTTTGACTTGAAAACAATTTTTTTTTTGTTTTTTTGGTGAGGGGTTCGTCTTGTAACTAGGGTTCGTCAACGTCCAGGTCATTCATTATAGCCCTTCCGTTGCTCTCGTGCGCCTAGTTTTGACAGGATCTTTTGCACTTCAAACGATTAAAGGAGTTCCTGAATCTTGTTTGTGCAATACTGTTAACTGATAAATAAAAATTAAATAATATTTTTATAAATATAATTCATATTGTTGAGTTACGAAACAATTACAATAAAAATAAAGTTTTCCTTCTCGGTGGTTTGAAAAAAAAAAAACCGTGGACTGCTAGTCGCTTTTTTAACTTCGTTAACCGTTAAAGAGTAGGTTTATTAATAACTTAATGAAAGTTATAGTTAATTAGAATAAAAATTAGTGCTATTTACTTCAATCATGACACGTTACTAGGATACTACACTGTTCATGCATCACCCGGTGGAAGTCAAAATCGTGGCAGAAACGCTGAGAGTGAAATACACTCATATGTATATAAATCATTGTACACAATTTATGATTTAATTGAGCGTTAAATTCAAAGAAATTATGACCATCATAGGAATCAACTAATAATTAAAGAAAAAGAAATGAAAGATACTTTGGACGAGAGGAATGTAGTTTAGAGGATACTTTGTAAATATTGCATACAGACAGACAAAAGAGAGGACTGAAAACAAGTATTCGAGAACAACCAACGGAACTTTAGTGCAATAGGACCCCATGTTACAACAAGTCACAGCCTAGATTAGGAACATTAGGTGGATTGGGGACTCATCAGGAAATTAGAAAAGTAAAGAAAATATTTATAAACGATACGCGAGAAAACCACTTTAGGGAAATTAAACTTACACGGGGACACACAGAAACTATCGGGTACTTATTTTTTAATATTATGATAATTTAGTGTACGGTTTTTGTATATTTTCTATTCTTTGTTTCATTGTTGTTCAATTGATTCATGAAATGTTTTTAGGACACTGTATTTATGTACTATCACCTGATGAAGTCGCAAGATAGTTAAGAGTTAATTTACTATTTTAAATACTGAATTAGTCATATGAACTAGGATTCAATAGTTACTCACATACAGAATAGTTCATTCTAAGATAAGTGTAGTCTGAGTGGAGGTAAATGAAAACGTAAGTACTATTTATTGTATTTCTAGTCCATATCATTACTTTCAGAATTTGTTTTTCATTAATTCTCTTATACGAGTCAATCTTATTTATACAAATATTTAATAGTCAATATATTGTTTTTTTAATTCCCGTCCATTTTAAAAACGTAGATCGATTATCATTGCATCCATTTTAGACTTAAAAAAGTTTAATAAAACATCCTAACGTACCCCTTTCAATAGCATCATTCCAGTCATATCGCCTATCTCACCCATTCTCTGAAATTCAAACGCACAAAAGAAGAAACAAAGAAAACTAAGGAATGAAAACCCCATTTTCTTTCTTTCATCATATGATAGCTCTCGTATTGAAGAATATAAAAAAAATGTGTTTTTTACGAAACCTTTTGGTGATATTCACTTTTATGTGAAGCCATATTGTAACAAGCCAAAATCTGCGAAAAAACAAATTAAACATTTTGACCAGTGTTCATAGTTTTAACAGACGTGTTATGTACTTTTTCTAACATTCCTACACTTTAGAGAACATAGCTGCAACGTTTCATTATTATTAGATGAACAATACACGAGTTTTTTGATTTTCCCCGAAACATTAGCAAGTTGCGATTCGCTATCTCCGCTTGTTCGATATGCGGAATTTTCGAAACTTTGAAAGCTTGTAAAACGAAAACAGTAAGAAATAAAAATCTAAAATTTGATGTGGTTTCCTATTTCTGCACAGAAGAATAAACGAGTCAAATTTTATAAGAATCTGAGTTGGTGGGCGTGAAAATTACTTTTCCTTTTCGGTTGATTTCACACGGAACGACCCAATATTTATTTCCCAAGTGATTCGTCTCTGCCGAAATCCAGTACTCACTATACGTCTCCCCATTTTTCTTCTCCCCTTCTCCAGCGCCGTAAGTATTGACAGGTGTAGCATTTGATAAATATTGTCTATTACGTGAACAATACGAAATCCGATGTGTTATTCTTTTATTTGTGAAACAACATGTTCTCTTGATAGATTACATCGCTGCGTTGTTTCGAAGAATGCGTTCTGTTACGAAACAGCGGTGATCTTTTATCGGAATATAGGACAAACGAAAATCAGTTGTCTTTTTAGACAGTGGACTGCAACACCTAGAGTACCATCACCTAGTGAATTTTAAGGTTAGACACGAATTATAAGTCACACACAGAAAGAACAAGATTAATATTAAATATATGTTCATCAATTTGATCCGTGACCCTACACTACGGACGTACGTCCCAGGTGTTCCGGGGTGTGATGCCTGGTGGAAAGGGAATACAATAGCGAAAGGTGTATGGGTGGTGTAGTGGTTAACACCCTTGCGACCAAAGCTACAGATCCCGGGATCGACACCAGGCTCGTCGCCATTTTCAGGTCGCAGCCATCACAATAATTAGATGGATCCAAGTGAATAGTGTGCACAGTTCTAAGTTCTGCTTCAAGAGCAGTACAGGTATAGAGGGTACTAATCCAGTCAACACCATAATAACCCACAGCGGTGGTCTAGTGGTAGAGTCTTTGCTTCCACGATCCCATTGTCTGAGCAGTAGAGCGTGGGTTCGAACTCTGTTTAGCTGCCCTAGTTGAACTAGGTGAGATTTTCAGATGGGGGTTTCCTCACCTACACAAATTACTGTTCGGTTACCTGACACCTCTCCTTACCCAAGTCCAACGATTAGGTGGAAGAGCAGGTCTCATGGCCTGAACCTTGCCAAAAGGTATAATATAAATAAAATAATAGACGTCAAACCATTATTGATTGAAATATCGGTTTATTCGCAATTAAATGAATATTCAGTTTATACAACGCTTAAGCGATACTTAACGGAGTAAAATGTTACAAAGATGTCTCGGTGATTCATCTCTTTCATGTAAGAGTCGCAGAGTTGTGATGTAGAAAACTGAAGTTTCGGTCATTGCGGTGGGACCTCTCAAGCGTTGCAAGCGAAAATATGTATCATAGAAGGGTGACTAAGATACCGAGGTTTGCAGGGCATAATTAAACTCGAGTACACATTAACTTGAGAATTAAAATTTGAAGAGCCAAAATTCATCCATCTTGGATAATAATTTGTTTTCGACAAATACCATAGAATACAGATTAAATTTGTTGAAATGAAAGGATGCAGTAATTTAATGCCCCATTAATTCCATTAATAATTATAAATCTGTTTTCATAATAAGAAGTTCTGTTAAATGGTGTCAAAACATTCAAAGACGTATTTTTTGAAACACCTCGTAAATTATGACATATAACCATTATGCGTTTTAACCCAAGAGAACAACGGTTCGTGAATCCATTTAAGGTAACGGTTTCACACGATTCAGATGCCACAAAAATGAAATCCTGTACACTGCACGTTATTTCGGTTTATGTATTATTACATTGTTTTACGAGATGTTATCACGGGCAGTAATCCAGAATATTAATATTGAGGAGCGGGGTTGCTGTTATTTCCATCCGGTGATACAGAAAAAATGTTGGAAAGGTTTCGATGCGAATTGATGCACTTATATTTTTATTAAATAATTTTTTTTCTTCTGAAAATATAGTTTATTTGTCACATTATCGAGGAGGTGGGATGATATTTAGTCTTAAAGTCTCCACTATCATCAAGGATCCATCGCAGCGTTTGCCTACAACGACGTAAGTAAGGAATATGATACGAAATACATTTGTTTATTCCAGAACAGAATTTTAGATCGAGTAATCTTTACGTGGCGTAGAAATACAAGTTTTGAACCTTTGAGTTACGTAACTGTAAAGCGGTGGGTGGGTGGGTGGGTGGGTGGGGGGGAGAAAAAAAAAAGAAAAAGAAACGGAGTCCGAGAGGAGGAGTGGGAGTAGGGAGGGGTGGGGAGGGGAGGGGAGAGAACGAGAACAAGCACAAGCTGTGGGAGTGCGCCGAACATCGTCACTTCCGGAGCTCTGACGTCACTGGCTGATGCGCCTAACGAAGTGATGCCCGGCCTTGTGTCCGCTGTGTTCCCTGCATGGTGGAAGAAGGGGAAGGAGGGCCGAACACCCGCCTCTCCTGTGATCCTTTAGGGATCGTTCCTCTCACAACCACCAGGTGTCGTGTGAGTAGGAGGTGACCTTATACTGCTTTTATTAAAATTGTTTCAGTATATTGTGTAAAACTATTATCCATCAGATGTTTTTATTGTTTCCAATCATCCGTAACACCAATTATCTTAGATGTACTCAACATTGGTACGGTTCTCAAACCCATATTAAACGGTTCTCGGTTCTTCTACTTGTAATACATCTGGAAAATCTCATACCGCATTTTTTGATATTACGTCAATATAATCATCAGGGATCCGATTGATACGCACTAAAATCATAAAATATTAACTAAAAAATCAACATATGCACAAATAAAAATTCAATTCAATATACTAAAAATTTCGAAATATGCACCATAATAAACCAAGTTACATGTGTATCTTTTTTTTTTTTTCAAAACATGTGCAAGTGAAAATTGCGTTAGTTGAATAATACCATTGAGCTTGTACTTACAATAAAAGCTATATTTAAATAGTACATATGTAAATAATGATTGATAAATTACTGACTTCAAACAAACATGCATTTATATGCAAACAAAAATCTTCAAAAATGTGCACTACTAAATATAATTCACGTGGTTTCAAAATGTTATAAGTACTAGAAATTCCTCAAAGCCATAGAAAGTCACGGAAAAATATGCAAAATCCGAGCCCTGATAGTCACACGCCGAAGCGGAGGATCAAGTGGGTGTTCGGCTCACTTCTCTCCCTTACACCGTGAATCCTTGCCAACCCTGCCTCACCACGTTCCCAAGCATTAGTTGAACGACAGACGTTCATTTGTCTCTCACGAGGCCGATGGGTGCTGGTGAACCAAGAACGCGTCTGCTCAACAACTCAGGTCACTCGCCCGGGGAGCCCCCACGGGGATACCAACGTTACGACGTGAATCATTAATCTCCTGCTCATTCAACGTCGCCGACGGGGTTTAGGAGGTCTTTGGCAGATTTCGAATTTGGGGTCGCTAACAACCCCCCCCCCTGCATTCCCACTTCCACTCTTCCGCAATCAAAAGGTCTATATAGCGTGCAGTAATATATCGAAGAAAAAAATTGAATGGACTTAAAATTCAGAACGGTAAAACAAACGTTTTCTCCTATCTAGCGAGACTATTTTATTTACCTGGATAATAAGGCAGATACTATTTCCCTATCTGCTAGTTGTAGAAAATTTTCACTCAGTTTCATATTCAGCATTAAACAATGTAATGAAGAGTATATGATAATATACAATGGAGCATTTCGTAACAATTCTCTACGAATATTGTTTGTAACAGCGTGGTCAGATGAGTAAGAGCTATGAATTATTAGGACTCAAGGAGCCAAGTAACATCCTTTTGAAATAATTCAGTCAAGTAACTTCTGTTCTCGATGTAATTTTTAAATGCTGTCATCTCGGGAAGAAAAAAAGTGAAAAATAAAATAATAGGAAATCGCGGGCACATCTTTTAATACTCTAAAGCAGCGATGTCCAACTGACGGCTCGAGAGTACATTTTACATCCAATTTTTCATCAAACACAACCTTGTGCAATAAATGTATGCTATCAGAATGCACCACGAGAAAATATATTATGGCGTGGAATGTAAGGTAAACGAAAATAGAATATTGTGTTCGGAAGTACCCCGTGGTGCATTACAGAACGAAAATATTTTATTATAATATTAATTATTAAAAATACTTTAAAAAAATGAAGAAATATACTATTTAAATTTCCAACTTAAAATAATACAAAGTTATTGATTAGATTCGAAGTATCGCGTTATAAATAAAAATACTTTAGTTTTATTTGTCGGGCAACGTTGCCAAACCTCTTCCCGTGGCGGCACGATCACTCGAAAGTGTATAGAAAATGGCCCGCGGACTAAGAGTAGTTGTCAGCGCTGCTCTAAAGAACTCTTATTTCATGTGCATGATTTACTCCGTCCAGTAACGTATCAGAACTACAATTATCTGGGACATTTGCGTATTAATGTATACGTTGATGTTTCATTTAGTTGTTTCGTATTTGTGTCGTCGTGTAATATGATAAAGATAAATCTTGTTTGTAAAGGTGTGAGCATGATAGGATGTGATGATGTGAGCATGAACTTGGGAATCATCTCCTACATTTTATAGCTTAAAATCTGTAAAAATCGCAAATCATTTGTTTAAAAAAAGGATCTTTAAACAGTGACTTCATATTTCATCTCACTCAGTGGCAGATCTAGACCGTGATCAAGTGCGACTAACCGGGGAGCATTTGTGTTTAAAAATTATGGTTTTACGACACAAATTCTATACATATTACCTTAAATAAAATGCGTCAAAAAATAATTAACAATTTGGTATTATTAAACGATACATCTTACTCTCTCCCCCCCCTCCATACTTACGGAATGCTAGACCCCTGAAAAGAAGCTTTTGCAGTTTTTCTGAAAGTCTCATTGTTACACCTTGAAACATAAGCACGATTTAGCAACTTTTCAAAAATAAAATTAAAAAAATAAAATATTCTGTTATTACTCCGAGTATAAAGACGTCAAACAACGGAATTACGTATCACTTTTTAGATCTTGATCTGCTCCATCGGTATGTGATGAAATGAATTTAATACTTGCACACTTCCTTGAAAATCGAGTAAATATTAGAGAATAAAAAAAATTCTCGTTTCCTTGCACGTACATTTAGTTTGCTACTAGCAATAATTTACGACTAACTCAACACGATTAAATCGAATAAAACTAACATTTGAACGTTTGCATTTATTGAGCAAGACTATTTCTTATACCTAGATAATATGGTAGGAACTATTTTTCTCCATCTGCTAGTTGTAAGAAACCTTCACTCGGTGTCACATTTAGCATTTGAAAATGTAAAAAGGACATCGGAACAGTTATGAATAGTATTTAATGCACAATATCATCACGCAACTCGCTTACAATTCCATATGAATATTGTTTATACCTGCGTGGACAGACGCGACAGATCTGTCAGTTGTTAGGACTCTAGTAGTCAAGTAACGTCCCTGTCGAATAAATGAGTCAAGTAACTCTTTTTCTGATGTTAGTTTTAAATGCTGTTGTCTCGGAAAGGAAGAGTTGAAAGATTAAATAATCGGAAAATGCGACCGATCTTTTAATGCCCTAAAATACGATATACATCATTTTATGTGACGTACTCCGTCCGGTTACGTAGAGAAGGAAATTAAAAATTCTGGGACATTTGCGTGTATATGATAATACTTATTGAAAAAAAAAATCCTTTGGTTTTATTTGCTGCCAACTCCTTAAATGGTGTCAATCGTCCCTACAACATAAAGTGATCGGATTCGCAATCGAAAAATTAAATAGGGCGCGCTCTGATTTTTTCATTTCATCTTCCAGCTTCATGCTCTACAAACCAGAAATCAGACATCCAAAGAAAATACTGCGCCCATGTTATGAAAGGGTCCTCTTAATACCAATATTTCCCCGTCAGGAAGCGTCACGTAGCAGCAGCCGTCACGTCAAAGCAGTTGGACTATCCCCAACGGAGAGCGGGAACATAAAATTCCTGTGAGATATCATCATGACAGGAGGTCTGGCGCCATCACCATGAAACCACGCCGCTGCTTCAGGCCGCGTCCAGCAGTTAAAGCCGCGAACAAAATACACTCCACTCAGCAAGAGCACTTACTTAAATATCCGGTTGCCACTCAAAAGTGCTACAACTGTCAGGTGACGGGACATTCACAAGCACACAGTTGCCAATCCGTATTCATATCCTTAAGGTAGTGTGAGCGACCTGAAGTCTGTTTTTAACGTCCCGAATTTCGGTTCAAATGAAAGAATAGGCTATTATCTATCATACATAAATCTCCTAAATTGAGGTCAATCACACCAACGGTATCAGATTACTATTTTATATTAAATGAAAATAGGAGACGGAAACGGGAATCGAACACGGTATTCCAAGCTTTGCGCGCTGGCGCACTAACATTGCACTGCCCCTTTCTCCTCTCGATCATTCGATTCGCGATCTCAGAGGTGAATAGCACGCGAAACGTGAGGTCTCAGGTTCGATCAGCGGCCCCATCTCCCATTTTCATTGAATATAACGTATTATCTATAAACTTATGAAGGAAAATTTAGACATTTAGGAATTAAAATTTGAATGAAACCAGGTTAACGTCGTACGAGTTATTCTGGATAAAGCTTCAGAAGAAACAGTTTTTAAATAAAGTACAATTGAATTTCCAATGGATACGATGTAAAAAGAACTTTCACACGTATCACAAATTTGATATAAAAAAACAGTACGAAATTTGCGTACCATTTCTAGACAATTATGAAAAAATATTCAATGAAAGCTGTCAGGAAACTGAAGAAGTCGAGTTAAACTAAAGAAGATTCTTCAAATGAATTATTTCTTTTTAAACGTTATAGTAAATGATTCGCAATTTTTTATATATACCATAATTNTATATATATATATATATATATATATATATATATATATATATATATATACACACACATGTGTGTGTGTGTTCTTTGTTCTTGACTAGCGCCTGGAATGCTGACTTTATCTGTGCTGCTATATTCTCAGGTTGGATGGACAAATAGGTATGGGAAAATCCGACAAAGTTAATAGTCTAGTAATTAAGATTTAACGTTTTTAAGATTTAAAATCACAATTACACAGCTGGTTTGTAGGTAAGCATTGTGTCATAGCGTTGACGCAAATGAGTAAGTTGGAGCATGAAGTAGTGCACTCGCTTCGTGGGATTGAATACATGATGACGCCAGCAGCAAATTAGCTCCGTGCGCATAGTTTATAACACTTGCATTGGCAATTGTCTGGATGAGTGAAACGGCGTGGGAAAAAAAGTTAAAGAGATCGACTTCAGAGCTTTATCTACACATACACTAAAACAGCAACTACCACATTTGAAAAAAAGATGGAAACACGATTGTCAAATAATGGCCATATCAATTTTATTTTTTTATTTTTAAAGGTTTTTATTTTATGTTCATAAAATTTTGATCTACGAAATAAAAGAAAAAAATACATCAATAATTTTAAATATGTATTTATTAAAAAATGATCAATGAATTTATGCCCCAATATCTTTAGAGGTTATGCATACCTTATCCAATATATGGAACCCATTCCTACGCCGAAATGGACACAAAATACAACAAAATTCTTAAGATTTTTACTATTTTTCTTCCTTTTTCTTAAGTATGTTTCGAAGGAACTGAACTATAGCAAATTAATATCTCCAACAATGATCAAAAATTGCCAATTATTTTCAGATTTCTCACTGGGCCTGCCGGCGACCACTGTATTATTGAACTTCAAACTACCGTAGATACTGGGACATTTCTCAAGCGGTTGCTTCTGAATACAGCAATGAATGTTCCAAGACCAATGTTACAGGTTTTTAAGCTAGGTGATAGTCAAGCATTGTTTTGGAAGTTAATAGTGAAAAAACGTTTACTAATAGAATGTTACATTGAAACCCGAGTATTATTTTTCCTCTTTAACTGTCTGTGCGAATATTCGCTCACGTTCAAAAGTCACTGAGCTGACACCCGTAAGCATTTGCTTCGTAACAAAAGAAAGTATTGGGTTGCAATGATGTCTGTCTGCGGTATTTCCACTGGGTGCCCACCTACATGATATTTGACTGCTCTGTGGCAATGCACGACACTCGCAGCCGATGACTATTAAATGATTACTATCATATTTCTCAGTACCCCGGGTGTCGCTCTGTGACATTGGATAGGGTCCACTGAGGAAGAATGAGAGCAAGTTAGGGGTCAACAGAGCGATGTTTGAAAGGAATATATGTACGGTGCATGCGGAGACTGCACAATCCATTTCAAAGCAGGAACTGGAAAGGGACTTTCTCGTGAGAAAATTTCATTTGTGATTCCTGCCTTCCTCAGATTTTCGACTTAAACGAGATTTTCTGTGCAGTAAATCGTGATTGTCGAAATGCGCGCTCCATCAACTTCGATTTACGAGAAAATCGCGATTTACACTCAAACGCTCGGGGACCCTTCGATTACCAGCGCAAATCGCGATTTTCTTTGTACAGCAAGAAATATGGTGTCCATTTAGTATGTTTGCCCGTGGGTCGATTTATAGGTTATGTTCAGTGGCACGAGGGAGGCCCGCTTGTTGCCTGCACTGGTCAGCAACAAGATGCTTTTAACGCTCGTCATGTGTCTTCACGTTACCCATAATGCACCGCAAAACCACTACCAACCAAGATAATTCTTTAGAAACATTAATAAACATAATCGACGATTAGTTTTGCTTGGTGGAACGCACAAAATGTAAACGCGATTCCATTTACCTAATCATGTTTAAGGAAATCGCGATTACTCTACTTCTGGTGAAATGGGGTCTAGGCCAATTTCTTTTATTTCAGCTGTTTCCCTCCCAATGATCACCTTGTTCGGCATTATCCCTCTGTCATAATTGCCCTATGAGTTGGCGCAATTCCCAATAGTATAAGGTCTCACTTAATCAAAAGCATGGAGGAAAAACTGGAACATGGAAGTCAAAAGTTAATTTGCACTGAGCGAGGTACTAAAGTGACGACTTTACATGCATAAAGTGTGAACCACTGCACTTAATGTTTGTCTAGTAATAAGAAATTTTATTTAACCGCTGTGCCCCACTATAGCACTATATACATTAAACGAATTGTCCTACCATAAACTTGTCTATCTAACTTTCTTATAATTAAGATTTTTATAACAAACAAACAATATTTTCTGATTAATCTACTGTTTGTAATAATACATACTTGAGAAATAACATATTACCTATTTATTAAATATTAATTTGTTAGTAATATGTTAATATTATAACACGTACGAAACTACTTTTATCTTTTCTCAGGAGTGTAAAGCTGAAATTTTAAATCCACCTCTGCCTTAGGACTCTTCATCGGAATTGATGGGCTGGTCCCTTGCTTACTATCGGAGAGTAAATTAGTTTTTTGTCCTGCACGTGGTCATACGCGTGTCTTTAGTGTCCTTCACGTGCTTTTAGAATAAATTTATTATTATTATTATTATTATTATTATTATTATAATGCACAGATTTGACAACTATTATTGACAATCATAAGTGGTGGAATTGTTTTTCCCTGGTTGGTAATAAACATATCATGTAGAAATGTGATAACTTTCGGTCTGGTGAAAATGGCGACGCGCCAGGAATCGAACCCGGAAGTCCTGCTTTGATTGCAGGGGTGCTAACCTCTACGCCACCCGCAATTGTACACGTTTTCCACCCAGGTCTATACGCCATAACCCATGTAGACGTTGGGGAAAAAAGTGAGAAAGGAGGAATTCCCTAAATTCTCCAGATATAATTCGAACCCTGGTCGTGTGCACAATGTTCCTGCTCGTATAATACGATTGCATCTCTCGCTAACGATGGGAGACGGTGCGCGTGGTCGACAGACGTCCGTCTGTCTATTGCAAGAGGCGAGGGCGGCGGAGGTGGCGGCGGCGGCGGCGTAGGTTCGTGACCATATTCGGCGAACACTCAAGTAGCAGCAGAAGCAGACGGTTGGAGCAGCATCCGTGTGTTCATCACGCTACGAGAAAACAAGACGCAAGTTGCAGCCGACGCTACAACGAGTACAATGCACCAAACAGACGGGCTTCCTCCGGAGTATTTTCCTAACTCCTTTAAGGTACTATGAGCGTCAGGGCGACTAGGCTTAAGTACCCCCAAAAATGTTTTAAATGATAGTTTGAACCACTATCTATCCAGGGGCGGTGAATTTTCATACCCTTACGGCGCAAAATTTTNTTTAAATTGCTATGGGCTTATATGGAGAAACTTTCGCGGGCTCATGTTTTTTTTGATATTCTAGCAAAAGTACTTAGGGCTTAACATAGCGAAAAAAAACTTACTAAAACATTACAAATGGAAATGGGAACGCAATGAAGTTAAAATTTTCATACGTTACGGGCCATTTTGAAGAATTGTTGTCATCCAATATCAAAAACTCAGTAGAATATATTATTAATTAATAAGAACTACTATTGTGAATATTTTCAAGTTTCGTGAATAGTTGGCAGCTTGACTTTAGTCAACGCGCACATAATATCTTAAAAAGAATAAAGAATAGAGCGTAATTTGCACAAGTAGTTTAGGTAGTGCTAGAGTAGGTAGACACACACCAAAATATCTGAAATTGGCATAAAGAAATAGAGTAATGGGTACTTATTGTGGTTTCAACTAAAAAAAAACATGCTACACTGGTCATTCAAATGAAATAAGTGCAATTACAATTGATGGTGTAATGCATTACGTCTTACGGAGAAAACACATATTTTCCAAAAAAATAACATTACAGAAAGATATTTATCTTTTTCAGAGGAGTGAAGCATAAATCACGAAAGCGTTGCGCTCGGTCGCCATGTTTTTACGTCTTTCAAACGGGTCAAGCGAGTTCCTGAATATTGCTTACACTATACTATTAACTGATAGACAGAAATTAAGTCATGTTCTTTCATCATTATAATTCATAATGTTATGTCGAAAATCAATTACAATACAAATAAAGATGATACGACTAACTTGGTGCACTAATCCCACCTTAAGGTTCTATCAGCGACCGGGCGACTGTTTTAAGATGTCCTGATTTTTAAAAAAACTAAAAGAGTTAACTATTATCTATATCTATCTATCTATTTTATAAAACCATCTTAAAATTGTACGGGCTCTGACAGATAAAGCCTCTAAAGTCTTTAAATAACTTCCCATTATATTTCTAACGGAATCAATATTAAAAACTACAACACGTGTCACAAATTTTAGAACAGTACTACATAATATAGAAAAGACGTGTCGCCTATCTAGAGAACTCTAGTCACACTAGAGATCATTCTTCAAATACAATGTTTCTATTTAAACGGTAGATATAATGATTAGCTCTTTTTAATTCACAATAATTCATTAAGTATTTCCCTCGATAGCTGAAAGCTAGCGCCATCGCTTGCACGCAGATCCTCGGGTTCGATTCCCGGCGAGGTGAGATAAATATGTAGCTCTTCACTTCAATGTCTCAGTTTATTTGGCTGAGATAATGAGAAAGTGAATCCTCATCGTCTTTTATCCAGTAATCTATGATATATCTATACGTTATTTCCTCCAAAATGTTTCACGACGCGTCTTGTGAGTAAACCCACAAGAATTGGACCTCACCTTGCACCCGTTACCATGGTCCTTAGCTGGACGAAGCGAGAAATACAATTTATGAATGACTTCAAATGTCTATTTGTTGCGAAAATCCTTATACGCTTGAAAGCGCTTGTGACGCCTATACTACATGAAGGACGACGGTCACGCTGAACTAAATCTTTTTAAACCCTAAATTTTTTAAAAAGGGTGCAATATCTGGGCTATTTTTAATGTATCGTTGACATGTATGAGAAAAGAATTAATTTCAAAAATAAATTTTCTGAGTCACTTAGCATAGATGATCTTTGAAAATCGATGTAGTGAAAAATGTTCATTGATTTGTAAAATCTTTTGATAGAGTTCACCAGGTATTGAGAAGAGATGTTTAAAGTGTCGTTATCGTCCGGTCCGCCATTGTCGACTACGTCATGGAAATTTAGGTAAAATGCTAAAAGCGTGGTATGAACGTAATCAAGCGAGCTCAAAGTACATATCATTTTCTTTATAAATACATTTCTTGTTTCAAACTGGATTCCCATTATTAGATAATAATATTCACAAAACAAACAGAGTAATTTAAATATTAACGTAGAAACATTTTACTAACACCCCTAAAAACCTCCTTGAAGAAGGACAACTATCAAGAGTGTTTAAATGTATCACTTTCCTAGTTAATTTTTTGGCAGGATTCACTTCAGTCTTGCAGTGCAATGATCAACAAAAGCTTTTTATCGCTTAAATACCCGCAACATTTATCAAGGATATTTATGTGGCGTAGAAATTACAGCTCCTCTTCCATGATGACTAATTCCAACAAGCTAAAGTATATACGAACATCGCGTGGGCGTCGAATAGTAATAAAAGCGCAAGACATACACGAGTAGCGACACCTGGGATATTGTTTGTAAACTTACGATACTTGGATTCAATTTGAAAATTAATAGAAATTATGAAATAATAAATTCCTAGTTAAATTGCAATATTACAATTTCTTTCACGACGAGAAAACTTTTTAAAATGATATCACATTTTTTACTATGGTTGAGAATGTAAGGGGAAAAATGATTCAAAAATAAAATTGCTTCAAGGAAACAAAGGCAAACGTACGACATGATTTTGGCCTTGAGCGCGAAGGATCCTTTTCGAACAGAGAATAAACTATATCTTCACTGAATAATTATTAATTTGGTGAAAGAATACACATCATTCATATACTTCCTTTCATCAAAATAGCAATAAAGCTATCATCGTTATAAATATATTGTAAATTTTCTAAAAGTATATTCTAAATCCAAATAACTCAGATTTTTTCAACAATATATTTCGAAACATAGTTTTGTTTGTTAAGTCTAATATTTACAAGTTGGATGTAGTATAAAGCTTGGGTGTTCGTAGGTGTCGCTGATGGAAGAGGCGACGCAAAACAAACCGAGTGTTACATAAGACGCAGTGAATCACACTTCGGCATCGTACATCATCTCACAGTTGCGACATTGGGGAAACAAGAGAACGAATAAGGCGAGTGGAACATCTGAAGACGAGAGAAATCTAAATAAGGTAGTATCATAGTTGCATTTGTCAATCAAATACCCAAATATCTAATGCCTAATGGCACTTCACACGACGTCGCATATTTGTGTATTGGCCAACACGGCCAAGTGTAGATGAACTATTTGTCCTTATTCGATGTATTTGATGTACTGAGACAAATACGCAAATACGTGAACATCCGTACCCGTTCTTGTCGGTTTTTAGTCGCACATCACAGAACTCAAATGAGGCAAATATTTGCGTTTGCCGTGTTTCGCTTAGTAGAGTGCGAGTGATCGAGATTTGTTGATATTCTGGTTCTTTAACTTATATTTTGACATTTCTTATTCTGCAATGTCTTTAATATGAACCGGAACATTCATATGGACTGGGAAAACGAAACAGTACAAATATTTTTTGAGTTATATCAAATACATCTCGTCCATCATAGGTATAACAAAATATATGCGACATTATTGTGTTATTTGCGTGCTCGAACCATGTGAGAATAGTATGTTTGTGAATACGTCAAATATTTAGCCAAATATAGCGAATACGCTACACTAATACCGCAACGTCATGTGAAGTGTCCGCATAAAAGATGAATGTTTGTTTAGATTTGATGGCCCATGGGCAGTGGCGGATTTAATATTTATAAAAGAAATTATTTAATAAATACGAACTGTTATCCATTAATTATTCGAAATAAATTGTACATATTTGTGCAGCAGACAATGAAACCTACGGGGTTTATTAGTTCATTGTTAAGAAGTAGCAGTGAATTAGTTAATCGTCCTCAACGTGGTCATAAGCAGTTTGTAACTGCTCTCTTCACAATTTATTATTTATCGCCAGTCCAACTAGCTTGATGTTGGTACAGAGCCCGAACGCAGTGTAGCCAACGCTTTTACTTCGTAATCGTCTATAAGAATGAGTGAATCTCGCGGTATGTTGGCAGTACTTTCGTATTTCCTCAAACTTTCCATCGCCAACATTGGTCTTCAATTAACATACTCTTACAACGCTATTCCACTTTTTCTGCATCAATCGTACGAAACAAATATAATATTGAGTATATTAATTTGTTGAGTTACTAACTTTAATATTTTTACAGCAAATAGTCACTTTTATGACTACTATTAATATTTATTCGAATATTAAATAAATTTGTATTGGGCGGGCATGTTGCATTATTTTCGGCAAAGTTACGTGACTTGAAGTATATCTCATTCAGTGAATCTTTACCAAATTTGGTGAAAATCGATTAATCGGTACAATATTTCAAATTTTTCCCAGTCTCTCCCAAATGGAAATTTACGTTTTTTTGGGGGAAAGCACTTCGCAAGTAATAGCAGTTCAGTGAACGTCGGCGGGTAATAGGGACTCTGTTTCTGTGGTGGTATCTATTAATCACACTACGTGAAATTGTGTTAAGCGTCGGTAAGAGACCAATTCCCTTTGAACCCTCAACTGGTACACATATTTTTTGCTTCATTTAAGGTATACGTGGGTCAACTTCGACCTGGCAGGTTTTTTTACTAATATCTGAATTTGAATGCCAAGTAACAAAAAAATCTGATATATTTATATTTATGTATCCTATTTTTTTAAATAATAACCGGTTAATATTTCTCTAAAAACACGACAGTTAAGATTTTAAACTTCCTGTCAATAAAATAGTTGTAGTGTACATTCAAAATCGAAATCAGTGATGTAGCTGTTTTCAACCAGACGACTTGCATACAAAATAATAATAATAATATATTTATTTTACCATAACAAGAAAAAATAATTTACAAATGTACATTAATACAAAAAAAATATTGCCATGATAAAATTAGGTACTCTCTAAGGAAATCCTATATTTGGAGTTACCTTCATCTCTTTCGTAATAGATACATAAATTTAAAACAAAATAAATTAAGTAATTATTGATATTAATTTTCGGACGTGGTCACAAAAGAGGATGAATAAGTCATAACAAAATATATTGCTTTCCACGAAATTATATCACTGAATATTGAACTGCACATAATTTTCCAGTAATAATATAATTTAAAAAATTAAAACCAGCTTAATAAATTACCATATTAATTTGCATGTGTTTTCTCAATTGTCTAACCTGTTTCCTTCCATGATATCAGAGTGCACCTGACATTTCAAAGGAACTCCACTTCCAAGAAGAAATACCTCCATTTGCATGGAAATGTAATATCGCGAATGTCAGGAGGAGAACAAGAACATTGAAAAGGTTGAAGTCGCGCAAAAGACGAAAAAGAAGAGAAAAAAGGCTGCAGAAAGCACGGTCCATATGTTATGAATGCTGCCTGTTCAGCTGACGACAGGTACATGGGCGTAAAGTGATCAACGATGCCACAAGACACAACCATGGGCGGGACGGTCGAGATGTATCGATATATCGCACTCCTTGTATGAAAAGACTTTCGCGAGATTCTCGGACTGTTATGGTCGTTGGTCGGACCGACTGGCCGTTGATTGATTTGCGATACAGCTATGAAGATTAAATTGCTAAACAAAATGTGTTATTTTGACGCAAAAACGGCGTAACAAAGCCATTTGCTACAAATTGCAGTAGTAGGACGATGATTTTAAATCGAGTTTTGAGTCGATTAATCTATGTTCGTAACGTCTGGAAAAGACGGTTGTTCTTTTTTAATGTCTATTTTATACAAATCTCATGAGCTGCTCATACTTCACCTAGAATCATAACTCGTGAAACCGTAAATAGTGTATATGCTCTTATGCAATATTTTCATAACGAGAAAACGAAGAAATAATTTTGAGATGGAACTACATCACGTTGTGGAACGTATTACCGGAAAAAGCATTTTCAAACAGCTTATAACAGCATGGAAAATAAGATATTTCACTCTCTGGAAGCAAGGGACCATCCATTAATTCCAATCTAAGTACTTAAAATAAAACCAGAGGAAAACAATACATACAGACCAGAATATATTTTATTGGATACTAGTACCCGCAGCTTTGCTTGCGTGAATTTTCTGATTTTATTGAACTATTATCCCTAAATTACAATTGTTATCCGGCTTTTCACGCGTGTTTTTATTACGTGACACTTAAAATCATTTTTTATACATTAGAATATTCGAAAATAGCAAGTCTAAAATATTTTCTTCGCGCCGCGAGCAGCAACAGTCGAAGCTGCCCAGTCCTTCGGAGACAGCAAACGGCAGCGGCGGCTTGTAAAACGAAAACTCTTTGTACAATCTAAACAATTCATCCAAATTTCACAATTTAAAGACAGTGTTCATCTTTCTTAAACGCAGAATGCATTCAATTGGATTAGGTTTTTATTGTCCTATGTGAATTAGTCTCTTTAGTTGAAGTATTCTAACACGTCTATTTTCGATAATTTAGCTTAATCTTTGCAGATAGACATATGCTGTCGTGGACGTTCTTGTAGAACTCTTCGAGGCGAACGGTTTTGCCATTCATATTTGTCACCTATCGCTAACCGTTTAGGCGGCGTTCGCAAATATATATCCGAAGATTGATTTTTCCCCCGACTTGATTGTCCATTATCGTTATTGTCTATTACTTGTGATATCTAAGGTTACAAAATATATTACTAAAACCTTCTAAGAATCAAAGAAACGATCACAAAAATCGGATTAAGAGGACAGACAGACACACGGACATGACAGTGACTAGTTTTATAATAAGTATTGACGCATATGGGATGCATATGGGGTGTCCGATAACATCATTCCACAATTAATTATCTCTCAAAGGAATACTAGGTAGAATATTTTTCGCCAACTTTGCCACAATACGCGGAAGTTTGGAAGAAACATGCTCTTACTGCTATAAAATACGATGGGAAATATTATGTCACAAATGTAAGATAAAAAGCTCCAAAATCCTTCGACTGAAATCAAGTTAACTGAATTACCAAGTTTGCTTCCTGTCCACGATAGTATTCTTCAAAATATTTGCTTCATTTAATATAAATATTTTTGATGAATTTGATTGACATATCCTTTTATCCATGAAGAAGAAGAAGGTGATGAAAATTCGTGTGTAAGCAAAATACAGTTGGATCAATCAACTGTCCGTCCACACCGAACATCACCAATGGAGACGAAACTCTTGAAAATAATAGAAAAGCGTCGATTTTTTTAAACAATTGGAAATAGGTGTTCGGGTAATCATTATTTTTCCGATATATAACTAATCTTTTTGATAATTAACTATTAAAAAATATATCAACCAGTCTTGGATATGAACAGAACAGTGTTTTGAAAGATTAAGACACAAACACGCGAAACTGCAGAAGAACCCCTCTTAACCGGCCTCGGATTAACCGGTCAATCCCGTGGAGCAGTTTTCCTCTCTTCGAGGGTATAATAACTGAAACGACGTTATGTGTGCAATGTGTATTTGTTATGGCGGGCAGAACAGGGAGAGAGAGAGAGAGAGAGAGAGAGTTCGCCAGTTTTATTCCCCTCTTGTTCCCGAGTCTATGAATCAATATGTACATACGTATTTTTCAATCGTGTTCGCTTATGTATGTATGTACAAGCAGTACAATAAATGAGATGCAATGATGTCTCATAACCTTGTTTATTCGTGATAACCAGATGAAATTGAAGGTTCTATATGAATGAACATCGATTCTTCATGGGAACCTAGGATTAACCGGTCAAACGAGTAACTGGCCAGGGTCTCAGTCCCGACAATAACGGTTAAGAGATTAAACGGAACGCTTTTTGGTAACCGGTGTTTTGGGTGATTGGTGTTCGGATACTCGATGCTGTATTGTTTCGTTGTATGACGCATAACCTATACTTCAAATTTAATCTAAATAATTTCAATACATGAAAAATAATTTAAAAAAAGTTTATATGCATATTTAGTTTCTGACAAAAAACTAACTCCAAAGTTTGTCAGTTAAAATCTGTTTCTTTTGAAACCTGCTTTCTTAAGGGACTTTCTTGTCACATAATCAAAATTGTAACATATATGAACGTTAATAGCCTTCTAATATCCCGCCCAAAGACAAATCATGGGTGAGCTACTCATGACAACATATTTATTCTTTGGACGATTTTTGAACATACTGGACTAAACGTAGAAATTTGTTTTTACGCAAATGAATGGCATACGAAATTAAATCATCAAAATTTTGCTGGACAATGTTCGTTAATATTTTGTTCTCCCATCAGTTATTTGATTTTATAATTAAAGTATGGTGCATCAACATAACCTCATTTATATGAGAACAAAAAAAGGATTCATTTTTACATTTCTACGACAAAAATATTTTTGGTTACTACGAATTTTGGAGCGCACATTTACTATGAAGTATACATCCAACAAATAAAATAAATTTATCGACAGAATTTCAGGAGTTTCTCACGTCAATTAACCCCTCTCCGAATTGCACACCGATGCGGTCATTTTGTTTAACGGCACCCAAGGCATTGAGGCGATCATATCAAGGGCGTACACAGTCTGCAGTTGCCGGCTCCGGAGCCCTTGCGAATCCCACAGAACGAACGGACAGTCGAGGCGATCCGGTTTTCACGCGAACCGGTTCGGACGTGAATGCAAACGCGCATCCATTTGCAGTGAGAGAGGATGAATTGAGAGATACTCCGTGTTGATGATGTAAAAAGCTGACGGTGTCAGACGTCGAAATGGAGAGCAGAGGGATGGACAAATGAAGGTGAAAGAAATTGAGAAACAAAAGAATAACGGCGGAAAAAAATAAGGAAATCGTCATATTGCTGTACTCACAGTCACGTTCTTCTACTCAGAGAAAATGTAACCTACAGAAAAAGGCATGAGTGAAAGCGCAATGATTTTATATGTTAATCGTAAAGCATTAAATTAGTTTATTGTCCTCACCGTGGTCATATGAAGTTTGTAACTGTTCTGTTGGCAACAAAATATTTTTTTTTTTTGCCAGTCTAACTGGTTTGATGTTGGTACATAGCTTGAACACAGTGTAACCAAAGCTTTTACTTCATTACTCAATTGTCCATAAGAGTAATGATAAGGGTACCTCGCGTTCTATTGGCAAGACATTCGAATTTATGAAAACTTAAATCCATCGCCAACCTCGGACACCCATTTAATTCACTTGCTCTTGTGGCTCTGTTTTGTTCTTTCTGCATCGAGCATGTGCAACAAATATTGTCTTAGTTTGTTGTTATTAACTTGTACTTCTTTACAGAAAATATTCGCTTTTCTGACTACTATGAGTATTTATTCGGATGTCAGTTAAGTTCGTAGAAGTTGGCGATCGCGTACAATAAATCGTAATGTGGTCTCATTAGAACTGCGCGAAAACAGCGAATATGAAGAGAGACAGTTTTAAATACATAAGTCTAGAATTTATATTCGATGAGACATAATATGACAATGAAAAGTAAGGCGAGACAAAGAACTATGAAAAATAAACAAACCTAAACTGAGACGAGTCTCAACCCTAGGAATTTGTCGTACGGCCCAGATAATTTTATTTCTTTTCTTATTGTAGTATTTGTAAATGGAAAATGTATCGTGCTATTGAAGCTTATCTACATGGGGAGATAGGTTAGGTTGTACGATTATAGTCAGTAGGTGGGCCGCTTAGATGGGTTTAGCGACAACTTGGACCCAGTGAAGCGTAGCCATAAAATTCCTTAATTTTGTTCACCAAAGGACATTTCCAGGCCAAAACATGCCACTGTTTTCACAACTGTATTCCTAAAATACACCTTCATCGATTTTTGAAATTCTTAGCAAAGAATAACCCTTAAACCTGATTTTTCAAGTTACAAATTCGTCGAAAATACTTAGAAAATATTGAACGATTCTGAAACAGTCGGTTATTGTGGCCGATTATGCAAATAATAACTACTAGGATTAATGAAATAAAAGTGAACATTTGTCATATAAAACGAAGTCGAAACGAATCCGAACAGAAGAATATAAATGAAATATTATCGTACCCCTTAGTTCCGTTCCATCGAGCCTTGCGCAAAGGTGAAGGAAGTTTTGTAGAGTAGTGCATCGTGGTTATGTACTGGGCGGAACCCAGGACTCTGCACCGGATGCTATAAAACCATCAACTGTTTATGACCCACGGCATATGGCTCTCGAGCGTCTCGGTCGCACGTCCCGACGAGGCCTGCCTCGCGAAACCAAAGGGTTAGGTTCTGGACCCGCCTCACCGACTCCCTCCTCCACACCCAGAATACGCCAGGCCCCGCCGATGCCTGAGGGGTTGGTTAGCATGCTCGTTCACCACCAAGTCACTCCGGGGTCAGAAGAATAAAATTGAAGCTTTTTCTCTTGACTCTCAGTTCTTATAGCTGCGACTACTGAAAAGCAAACTCTCCTCCTTATATCCACATCCTACTACTTCTAGTATCATTAACCCTTACTATTACTAACTATAACTCCCACTAACACCTCCTCGTAGGCTAAGTTGTTGGTAAACCCAACTAATCGGCCCACCTACTAACAATAGCCCTACCACGCACTTCCTACCTCCTATCGCTCCATGTAGATAAGATTCAATTTTCCATCGATTAATAAAATTGGAACCATGCACAGCTAATATCAGAAAGTGTTTTCAGCCGGGGAAGGTGATGATGCAATACTTGACAGGATATGGAGACTTAGGAGATTATTTACGAAGAATATGATGTCGTGTGTATGTGTAGGGAGGACAGAGAGACAACTGATCATTTATTACGGAACAATCTCACTAGCACCGGAGAGAGGCATAAGGCACCATTCATTAAGGCATAGAAAAGATCATATGAAATGAATATAAAAAGTAACACAAGTTGGAAAGACACGAAAATATTCAAAATCTTCCAATAATATGCGCACAGAACAACAAAAGTGCGACAAGCCTTCAAACCTCTTACGAGTGAGTTGAAATGTTATAACCGCCTCTGCCTTAGGGCCCTTGTTCGGAATTGATGGGATGGTCCCTTGTTTGTTTCCGGAGAGTAAATTAGTTTGTCTTCCACGTGATCATACGCAGTTTATAACTGTTTTCTGGCAATAAACTATTATTATAAACTTGACATCTGGATGGTAGATAAACGCAACGCCTTCTCTTGGTGGGGACGGTCAACGCGGAGAGCGGAAAAATTGCGCAGAGAGAATATGAAAGAGATGATCACCAGAGACCCTCGTTTTGCTGAAGCAACGTAGACGAGGTGGCCGTAGGGTCAAATTGAATAATAAATTTCGTATTAAGCTAATATTTGAAAACAAAAAAAAATGTCTCGAAGTTGTACTGACTTTTTTGTATAAACTCTCAGGAATGACATTCCCCCTCCCCCAGGGGACTTAAATCTAGTAAGTACGTGTTTGGCGAACACGGGGCCCCGAGCTGAGTCTGGCATTACTTCCACTTACTTGTGCGAGGTTCTTTCCTTTCTCTCTCCTGTCCTCCCTTGGTCACCTCTTGTTCTTTTCGATCCCGACGCTATTAGGGCTACGGTATCTTTCATTTTCCTCAATTTAATATATCATCAAAAATTGTACTGCGAAATTTGACTCGTTTTTTCGGACAATTATTTAAAGAAAACTGTCGCTTAACTCTAGTCATACTGGGGACCATTCTCCAAATAAATTCTCTCAATTTAATCGATATAATACGCTGTAGCATAATTGGTTATGCGCTTGGTTCGCTCATACTACTTTTCCATACACTACAGTGATGGTTCGAACTTCAGACATGCTACCGAAAGTTAGTCAAGATATATATTTTTTTCTCAATAGAGGAAAAACGTAGGCCCATCATCGCATTGGGCAGTAAAAATATCATTTTACTGTATTGTATATTGCCTTTAAATTACATACTTTCACTCCAAACTTTCCAAATTGTTCATATCCCAGTGACCCTGAAGATTAAGTTGTAAGGCTTTCCCATTTACGATACACAAAGGCCACTGCTTGATACGATATCCCGCGAAATCTTCGCATAACGCCACTATTTCCACGCTATTTTAAACAAATATTTAACAAGTAACATGATCGGTAATTTCTGTCAAATAATTGCATTTTTAATCGCTAAAAATTTAATATTAAATATTGGGTGGGGTATTAGAGCGTGAATGCCTTTCTAGAGTTCACCTTCGCAGAAGACCTAATAAAATCATTTGAACCTGCACTGCATATATGACGTAATGATCACGATAAAACGTTTCTGAGAAATAGGCGTGGACTGCACGTCACGTGCTATCTAAATGCGTTGGCCAAAAATACCCTCATCAAACGGCGCCCGGACGCTCGCTCTCATGTCAGCCGACAGATGGCAACAGAGATACGACCTCGTTGACTTCAAGAGCAACCTGACTCCACGAGAGAGAGACTCAGACGTACCGGATAAAAGAATGAAGTGCAGATGGTCCTGAGCGCAGGGCGGATCCGAGAAGGGGAACGCACCCCCCCACCCCCAAAAAAAAGAAGAAAAAAAGAAAAAGGAGATGGAAATAGTAACAAGTGGAAGTTTTACTATTAAAAAATCGGTATCCCCATCCTAAACGACAAAAACTAATAAAATCTGTGTAAAACTATGAGTTCATGGGACAAACATTTTATTGATTTCCACTCCTACATGGGAACGTGAGCATAGGGTTATTCTATTTCACTGTTTCTAGCATAATCGCAGTGCAGCAAGATTCGGAACCCCTTACCTCGCAGGTGTGTATGCCATTTTTCACGACTTGGGACTACCTCTTCTTAAACTTAGCATTACGAAGTGCAGGGCCTTTCACTCTTGTTCCCGTTGTTCTTTCTACATGCTCAGTCCATTCCAATCGCTCATTAATGTGAAGACCAAGATATTAAATGTTGCTTGCTTGTAGAATTACTTCGTCATCCAACCCACATCCCATAAGCTAACATACCAAATTATTCTAAAATAAGTAAAGGTGTAAGTCCCAACTTATGGACTCGCGAAACGTGAGGTTTCCATTGTAGTATTTGTAAAAGGGAAATGTAGCTTAGTGCTATTGAAGCTCATCTACATGGGGTGATAGGAGGCATGTGGGTGGTAGGAGCTATTGTTAGTAGGTGAGTCGGTTAGCTGGATTTACCAACAACTTGGCCCCGTAGTCGCATCATTAGGAGTTGTTAGTAATGGTAAGAGTTATTGACACTAGGAGCAGTAGGAAGTGGATAGAATGAGGGTTTGCTTCTCAGTTGTCACAGCTATATGAACTGGGGTATTAATGTGAAAAGTTTCAATTTTTTTCTGGCCCCACCGGGAATTGAACCTCGGAATAACTTGGTGATGAGCAAGAACGCTACCAACTGAGCCACCGGAGGCTTAAATGTGAGGTGAGGAGAGAGAGTAAAAAACCTTATATGGTCTCATGGTTTAGAAAAAAACTAGAAGTCTTAGGTTCCCCTCCCCCCAACGAATTAAAAATAAATAAATAAAGTGTGCCACGCCAAAACGATTCTCGGTGACCAAGGGATCGCCACGCATGATCCGGTCGCACCATGACGTATTCACAATGCGTCACGTCTGTATTTACAAAAGCAATGCCATCGGAGACCCGGTCATGAGAGAACGGGTCTCAATCAGGCGCAAAGCGGATCCAATCGTTTTGCATTTGATTGCGTCACCTGTGACAAGTCACGTGATCTGTGCGCCACGCGGCTTTTTGGAAGATGTTTTCAAATTGATTTCAGTGGGTCTTTCCTTCTCCTCCGCACTTTCATCCTACAATAATAATATCAAGCAATAATTGTAAGTACCAAGAATATGTCACGCAAGTAGGACTAATTAAGATACATTTTGAACAAGCAGGGTATATAAAGGGGAAAAAAGGATAACTGACTTCTAAATAAGAATCCTTGCAATGACAAAAAGCAAAAGTCAGATGGCCAAAGAAAATGAAACAAAAAAAATAAAAAATGAAATATGTAATTCTTACTACGTCATTAGAGAAATGAAAAACTCTTATTCTAAAAGCTAAATGGAAAAAATGGTCGAAAATCAGAATAATAGAATGAAAGATATATAAATGTAGACGACAGTAATGCAGCGACTAAGTTGAACAGTGTGCATTAATATAAAGAAACCAAGAAAGAAACAGTATTTCGGAAGCTATGGAGACGGAGGACCTCATGGTCGAGGAAATGGGGAAAAATGTACGAATGACATATTTTCTTGCTGTTGTTTGGTAACTATAAAATAATATGATCTTTTCATGTGACGATTGTGATGACGGTAAGACGATTTATTTTTTCGTAATTTTTAAGTAGTTAATTTAGATATGTATTTTTGTTATCTGTTTCACTAGAGTGATGGCTCGTTTGTCTACGTTTATTTTCCATTTGTGCTTTTTCATGATGCCACTTTTTTTTCTTGTTTGTCTTGAAGACCTGATAATGACCCAAAATAAAGGCCGAAACGTCAGGTTGATTTAAAAAAATTCTTTTTTGTTTTACTCGGCCTAAATCCCAAAAACAACACCCCCAATCGACCCAATTTTATTTCACAAACTTAATAGTTCACATTACAACCTTTCAACATTTTTACTGGTCATGATCAGGTATACGATTTAAACACAATTAAAAAACTTCATGGACCAGTTGGCTCCATGACATTATATATGACCAGACTAAAATGAAATTGCTCTGGTATGGTGCTTAAATGAGCAATATCTAAGACCGTCTATGTAAATAAAAGTCTTTCCATCTTAACCACGATATTTGTGTCAAGGAACCTCATTAACCAAGGTGTGATCTTCCTATTTCGTTTCTCAACAACAAAATAATTCCATTATTTATTTTAGTATTTACAGCAGTTCCATCAAATCCTACTGCGTTGGAATTGAAAAATAGTTCGTATTTACATACAAATCTTAATACGCGGGCTGCGTATCGTCTTTCGTACTTTCGGAGTTACGTCGCAAAAGGAAAAACTTTGGAGTTCGTGGATCCTTTAAAAACTCTTATTCCAAAACGACGTTCTTTTCTTTTATAGATATACGTTCGAGTATATCAAATAAACGTTTAGAAACTTTTTTTTTACATCTTTTGATCCTTTTCTACTAATAGACCTTAGAACGTTTCTAAACTTGTCATGATAACTTTTGATCATTTGTAGCACTTACTATATAAATAGAAGCAAGTAACCAAAAATATTTCTCTTTTTTTATTTATAATATCCAATAATCCAATCGGCAGAGGTGGTGTAGTGGTAGCGTCTTCGCTTCCTCGATCCCATTGGCTGAACACGGTAGAGCCCTGGTGGGTTCAAACCCTGTGCTCGGCCGAGCTAGGCCACGTTTTCAGGTGGAGTTTCCCTCTCCTCCTCCAGACAAATGTCGGATACGTACATATCATGACTTCCTCGGCAACTCAACATCTCTCCTTCCCAATTCCCTCTCCCAAGTTCAACGGTTAGGTGGAAGACCTGAATTTCGCCAAAAGACATTAAATAATTACAATACACAATAAATCACAGTATTTAATTCAAAGTAGTAACCATTCCTTCGTAAATTAAACAGTAAATAATCTTTTTTTTGCCGCTTTTAAAGTCATATTTGACTATTTTATTGCGCTTCACTACTATTCTAAACACAAATAAACTCGCGACACCTCAAGACACGGTCCGATTGCAGTTAAACTTCCTTTTTGTTCTTTTTATAATAAAACTCAACTTTCCCGCGCAATTAGTTTTCAAAAAAGTTCAATTCTCTTCATTCCACCCTGNACTCAACTTTCCCGCGCAATTAGTTTTCAAAAAAGTTCAATTCTCTTCATTCCACCCTGACGCTCGTACTACTGTAAGTGAATAAGAGGGAGGCGAAATGTCTGCAAAAGCTCTTTGAACTTTGTCTCTTAAAACAGCGACTTCAAATTCAATTGTGGTATTTAAATAGTTGAGTAAAATCCAGATCGGTTCTCTCTCCGTAATACAGTTCTGCAAGTATACTCCAAGTCATGTAACTTCGCCGATAATTATGAAGAATGGAATACGAATTGCCAACTTACCAATGGTGAACGACTAATACGAATTGCCAACTTCTACGAATTCAAGTTATATCCAAATACACATTCATAGTAGTCACAAAAGCGACTATTTGCTGTAAATAAACACAAGATAATACACAACAAATTAAAACAATGTAATATTCGTTCCACACGCTCGATGTAGAAAGAACAGAATAGCGCCACTGGAGCACGAAAATTGAATGGGTGTCCGATGTTGGCGATGGTCTTATATTTTCAGAAATTCGAACGTCCTGCCAACATAATGCGAGGTACAAATATCATTACTCTTGTGGACGATGGCGAAATAAAAGCGTTGGCTACATTGAGTACAAGCTCTGTACCAACATCAAGCCAAATAAATAAATATATAAATAATTTATTGTCAAGATAGCCGTTACAAACTGCCTATGATCACGTTGAGGGCATTAAAGTAATTTACTGCGACTGATAGAGAATAAACTAATAAACACATTGGTTTCCGTTCGTGTGTTTTGCGTAAGTTAAATTTTCTCGAAGCACAGAAACATGACTCGGAGTATAAGTCAGCAATATTTCGTCCATTCGTGAACGACTGACAGACCATTTATTAACAATGCTAAGTATATTAAAGTAGGCGCTCTCTCCTTTGCAATACCACAGTACTCTTGATTTATACCTCTTTGAATTCTAAAAACATTAATGCATCTCCTTCGCAGGAAGCCATTGTCTCTCCTGTGTGTGTAGATGTTCCTCATGAAAATGTATGGCTCTCAACACAGTGACACATTCCCCTCGGGAAAGTAAAATGGTCGACACCAACATGGACATGCAAATGAGTCCTTGCCAAATGGACATGCTCATTCTCCCTTCATGCTACATTCTCCCTTCACAAAACAGATTTTCAAAGAATTTGGCAAGGATGCGGAAAATGGATGGTATCATTATATTGAAGAGGACGGAAAAACAAACAAACTATATGATATTTGGATAAACGCGGATTCCCGAAAAGGGAATTAATTAATATATCGGTTTTCATTCACTTCGGTTAGTCTGTTTTAGACGGTTGCTTCTTATTTCTTCGACATACGTCACTACTAATTTTTCGAAAACAATGTTGGTAAACTTGTTTAATCATATCCTGCCTTAGAGCCCTTGATCGGTATTGATGGAATGGTCCCATGCTTGCTTCCGAAGAGCATAATAATTTCTTGTCCTCCACGTGGTCACTCGTAGTTTGTAACTACTATTTGCCAATAAATTTATTCAAAAAGTGTCTTCCCAAACTTTAGACGAATCTCAAAGAGATACAGACACTGACAGCGTCCTTGTCGTCGTCAATCCACTAACTCTAAAGCTGATCTTAGGTCAAAAGACCAAGAAGGGTACTAATATCACAGCGTACCCGCTACATCTGTCACATACAGAAGACTGAAACAAACATGGTGACATTGGTGGGAAGAGGGAAAAGAAATGTGGCACCAAATATGTGATGCAACGAATGAATGTGGCGACACCGATGACTAAGGGGTGGGAATGGATGTGGCAACACCGATGACGAAGGGATGAGATTTGATAACAGAGGAGAAAGATGTGGCAACATCGCCTGCGATGATGAGACGCGGCGATGGAAGAACGAGATTTGGCAACGGGGCGACGGAGGTGGCGCGGCGGGCTGCGGGTGGCGGCGTGATGAATGAGTGAAAAGTCGTGAAGTGACTTGAAATGCTTCCACAAGTTCTCACAACAGCTGCGACTACGACAGAATGCAGATTCCTTCCAGAGACAAGGAACGGCGTGAGGCCATTGTGAGGCCGAGAGCGAAATGGTTTGTGTTTAGGATAAGGAGCTGGAAATGGGAGATGCACTACTCACGATGAATGGGGAATTTCTGCGTCCACTTGACGCGTTGTCAATCATTCGCTTTGCACCGTCACGTCGTCTCCAAATGTAGAAAAGGATTCTAATATTCATTTCAGGAACCCGAAAGGAACCGGAATATTAATTTTCTTTAAGAGGAATCTCAACTTCAGGTCGGACCAGCACTCGCAAGTTGGTCAAAACTCTGAGATGCATATTTCTTCAGTTGTTTTAATCTAATTATTTTGAAACAGAACAGTGTGAATAACAATGAAGAAAAAACAAGATTTAATTTGTATCTATCCGTTAATCAGAAACGATATATTCAGGAACTCGTTTGAAATGCACTAGATCACGTAAAAATATGGCGGAAGAGAGCAACGGTTTCGTGATTTATGCATCTCACCTCAAAGGAAAAAGTAAAATATATTTCTCAAATGTCTGGTGACCTACAGAGAAAAGTGATGTAAAAAATACTGCGCAAAATTTAGTACAAATCAAAGTAATTTTCCATAACTTTCGTGATTTAAAAAATGGTATTTTTTGGAAAATATGGTTCCTTCATAAGACGCAGTGTATTACACCATCAATTATAATTGCAATTATGTCATTTAAATGATCGGTAACGTATATTCTTCATGTAGAAATCACAATGGGTACATGTTTCTCTGTTTATTTATCACGATTTCAGACATTTTAGAGATATTATTAAAAAATATATAAGAGAGCCCTGAAGATGACTTTTAATAGATGTCGAAATGTCGGCAATCTAAGAAAAGGATGTTTTCATTGTGACCTAAACTCAAGACATCATTTACTTATTAAATTGATAAAGTGTTCTAAATAAATTTTATCTGCCGAGACTCTTGGAATATAAATAACGTGGTCATTTTTTCAGTAACTCTCTAATTTTACATATTTGGGTAGCGTAGTCATAGTGTGAGCCGCAATGAATTCTGTGAAGTAATTCCTAGACCCTAACTAGATTATTTACGGTTTTTATCCCCACCACATCCCTATTCATATTTCAGCATAATTTTTTAAAACTTTTATTTAACATGGACATTGAACAGATTTCATGAATTTTATCTCTTCTATGTACTATGGCTCTGCACAGTAGTCGCTGCAAAATACGACCTGTTTTTCAAGTGGCGCATCCCTTTCACAAGAACGCCGTTGATACATCTGATATCATACTTCATACGTCCTTATAAAATGTTCTTAGTGCGCAGATCTTTGTAGCATATTCGCAGATGTCATGTCATATCGCCCTTTTATCCCCATCATATAGAGTCCTCCATAGAACTCCAGACCGCAATCAAAGGGTGGGGTGGGGGTGGGGGGCTAACCGGGATTCATTTTTGTATAAATATTATTGTCTTACGACACAAATTTCATAAATATTACCTTTAGATACAATGCATCAAATAAATGATTTACAATCCTATATTTATTAATAACAATAACAATTATTTATTATTGTTATTAATCTGGTAATATTAATTTTATTAATATGATATTAATAGTTCTTTAATCCGGTATTATTAAAAACAATAACAATTATAACTAATAATTATTATTAATCTGGTATGCCATTTATCAACTTCAAATTTATCAGTTGAGTCTTCTGGTCCGCCACTGATAGAACCGTAGTTCAGCGAATTGTATTTCTCTTCTTACTCCTCATCATAAAATCCACAGTGCCAAATTCACGTTCCACCATTTCCTTCACTCTTATACACGTACGCATGCCATTGTCCGTCTTCTTTATTCTTTCCAAACACAAACCAAAATTATCATGCCCGTTCATATACCAGGCACGTCTCTTGTTGGTTGAAACTATTTCTTATTTCGATTTTGATACATCTGTATCTACTTAGCGGTGTTGTCCTGAGAGACTGACCCATTCTTTAACACGGAACCTAAACTACAAATACTTGAAACATGAAATTTGCACATTATGTCCTTCTGTAACGTGACAAAAAGATTTTACGAAATTCCAATATTAAAATGGTCAAAGAGGAGAAAAATGTGAGATTTTTTAGAGTTTTCCTATTTTTTCTATTTCTCACGAACTATGAGAGATATCGCCTTTGTATTTGTATTTAAGTTTGTTTTGCTTAAAAACAGAAAATCAGGAATTTTTATTTTTATGGTTCATAGGGGTAGAAATAATAATGTGTGTGAAGCATCTCTGCCTTCTCCCGAAGCAATTGCCATGGAAATGAGCCGATGATTATCATCATTGTCAAAATAAATGGTAACACAAAGGAGGGGGCACATATGAATGGTAAGAAAAAGGGGAAGAGGATAAGGTCGATACAACCCGGGGGGTGGGGGGGGGGCAGTTTGGTCCCCTTAGGGCAAGCGCCTGAAAGGAACAGACAGCAGCAATAGTACTCGTCTCCCACAGACACTGATAATGTTTGAATGATCGCTCGCTCGAAGCCAACAACGTATGAGGCAGTATGAGGTCATGCAGTGGTGTCTGCAGAGGGAGTGAGGGGAGGCGGAGTATGGCTGTATGTTGATGAATGGCATCTGGCGCCTGCACTGATGACTCCCCTGCTGGGGTGGGGGGGCGGGGGGCGGCACTTCGTGGTGGTGGCTATTGTTCATAACACTTCCTCCTCTCACTGCGAAAGGCACTCGGTGCAGCAGGATTCCTCCGCGGGGGACTCACCGCAGTGCTACCAACCGCTCGCAATGGGAAGACTTCATAAATCACTCGAGTGTGTAAGTGGCATGAGAGGCAAAAGAAGAGCGAGGATACCAGAAAAGAAAAATATAGAATCATGTGAGTAGGCACGGTTGAGGGGAGGGGACACGGGATACATGCCGGATGTGTGTTTTTCAATTGAAAAAGAAAAGAAAAAAAGAAATGTAATTACATTTACTTTGCAGGGGATTTGCTTTCCTTTTTGGATATTTTTTCACTATTCAGAGAGGGTCAGGAATCCCTCCCTTTCCTCTCCTCGTATACAATAAAAGGAATTGGCACGAGATACGGTTTATCTTACATATCACATTATGGGAAAAATTACAAAAAAGCGTTCTACAATCGATTTCTCGATATATCTCAACAAGGGTGTATTGCAGCACGCAGCCAAGGGGGCAGCGGAGAGACCAGCCTCCCTCCGAAATTTTTTAGAAGTTGTAGCAAAACTACTACAGAATAATATAACGTTAATTTAAGATTCATTTATGAAATACCGAAGTGAATAAAACATTCAAATTAATTTTCAATATTTTCTGGAATATAAGGGTAACGTTAACATCATAAAATTTGGGGCAAGAAGTCTAGATATACCGCGAAATAAATTTCTGGCTACGGGTTCGGTGCGATATATCTACAACTGTTTTAGGTCAACCTCCGATACGGAAATATACATAACGTAATGATATGTCCAGTAATGCTTCTTCCATTAACTTATGTTCAATAACGCCTTTATCAATCCACCTCTGGATCGTACCATTGTTATACTCGCAGCCATGTTTCTTTGCTTCGAGGAAATTTAACTTAAGAAAAACAAGTCGTAAATGAAAACGCACTGCCTTTATTACTTTATTGAATACAGTCGCCGTAAATTACTTGATTGTCCTCAACGTGGTCATAGGTAATTTGTAACAGCTTTCTTGAAAGTAAATTATTTATATATTTGTTCATTTATTGTCAGTCTAACTGGCTTGATGATGGTATAGCGCTTATGCTCAGTGTAGCCAACACATTCACTTCGCCATCGTTCATAAGAGTAATGATGTTTGTATCTCGCATTATGTCGGCAGGGCATTCGAATTTCTCAAAATGTAATTCTATTGTCAATATTGGCCATTAATTCAATGCACTTGTTCTTGTGGCGCTTTTCTATTCCTTCTGCATGTGCGCGTGTGAAACGAATTGTATTTCTTGTAATTGTGCGTGTTATCAAATTGTATTTATTACAGCAAATAGTCGCCTTTGTGACTACTATTGATATTTATCTGGATAGAACTTGATTCGCAGAAGTTGGCAATTCGTGTTCGGCAGCCATATCGCATAATTTTCGGCAAAGTTACACGACTTGGAGTATAGATATTTCATCCAAAGCAATAAATGGGGGATCACGAAAATACTAGAAGTCCAAATAGAGATTTATAACAAATTTTCTCTAACCCGATACAATCCCGCAGCCCTAGGCTTCCCGGACCCTACCCATTCATCCACCGGCATTCAAGCAAACATTATCTGAAATCACGAATCTAAACAAAGCGATAGTTTGTAAGTGTCATTCGCTACACTGCAAGACAAATAGATTCCTTAAACGAGAGAATCGATTAAATAGAAACACGGAGCGTGCAACGGAGGCTGCTGCTTCTTCGACCACAGATCGACTGTATCGATTACACAAGTGCAGAGTACGAATGCTAATATGAGTCGTCGCATTTAACCTTTCGCACGACCGTNACACGGCGGCCTCCGCTTGGTCTGCCGCACGAGCCTTCTTTCTCAAGTAGTAAAGTCCTTAATACAAAGGAGAACCGCGAACCTTGACCAATACTTACTTTAAAGACTACATATTTTCTCATGACTAGAGTTCGGTTTTTGCACGTTTCGAATATATTTTTTCTGGACTTTCTATGGCTTTGAGGAATCCGTTTCTAAAATTTTCAACCTCATGGGACCTATGGAATTTAATTTAATAGTGCATATAGATGCGTATATTGAAGATTTTTGTTTGAACTCTGTAATTTGTATGTTAAATTATTGAAATCAATCAAAATTTACGTATTTATAATTGAAATATGGCTTATACTATAAGAATGAGATAATTTGCATTATGCAACTATGCCAATTTACATTTGCAGATATATACGTAAACTGGTTTTAAAAGAGCATTTTTTTTACATTTTAGTGCATTTTTTTACATTTTAGTGCATTTAATTGGATTTTTAGTTCAATTTTTTGAGCTTTTTAGCGCAAATCGATCGGAGCCCTGCTCATAACTTTTATATTCTCTACGCGCAGATTCTCATAGCTCCTTCGGCGCCAGCTGTCATTCGGTTCTCACCTCGTATTGGTGGAGTAGGAAGAACGGAAAGGAGAAACGACACAATCATGAAAGTAACTAAAGCAAATTCCAACTACTAAGCGAAACTGCGAGAAGGATTTTCCGAAAATTTGAGGAATTCCTCATTACTTTTCGCACCCTGGCGGTTCTCATGACTCTATTTAGCACGAATCAGGGAATCCATTGACTTACGGTTCGTGCATCGGCGACCGTGTCGCAAACAGAACTTATTATGATAACACCTGCATAACAACTGTTAATAATAAATCAATAAAACGGTCCAGTTCTTGAAAAAGGCACTGTATTCACCGTAAAAAACACAAATTAAAACTTCAGAATAATTCGATTGCGGGTCACCATCTGAAAATTTCTTCTGAGAAATGTTTCAACACAATATCTGATAATGATCCACTACTGTAATCTGTGTATATACGGCGAATACAAGGTTTGTTAAATGAATAAGAATAATTAATTTATGTAAATATAATTAGCCTCTCTATTTCACGGGAGAGGGAAGAGGATAGGTCAGAAATAGGTCAGCATTGTATATTAAAATAATTCAACCGACAAAGAAAGACATCTTTTAAACATTTAAAATTTGTATAAGTGGATTCAATAATATACATTTTTACCAAATTTAGCTCCTAAAACATCTTTACTTTTAAAAATATAAAGACCATTTCATGTTAGGATGAAATATATTGCCTCTTATGAGAAAAATAATTTATTTTCTAAAATTAATGACTTTCAGAATCTTTAATTTCAATTCAATAGATATTTCTTTAACTATATTAAAAACCCTTTAACTGTAAATAACATATTAAAAAACAAAGCGCACGCGAGCCAGCTGCTACTACCCTACTTACAGACATTATCGTGACAGTTTTTTTGTCTTCTACCGGTCAATGCAGGATAAAATTAGCTTAATTTCGTTCGTTTAGCTCTCATGTGGACCACATTCTATACAAGTGCGAATTAGGATACCTGCTATTCTTATTGCGATAAAGAGTCAATGTTTTTAGAACGCAACACCTCTCGCCAAAAGGCTAACAATAAATGATCATCTGCACTGTACAGTGAGGACGCTTTATATGAACGTATGGCCTTGAGTAGTAGCTTTTAGATGAGAGGGCTAGTATGAGTACTTTTCTAAAAACATTGACTCTATCGGAATAACAATAACTTATCTTAGTTCCCTCTTGTATAGAAAGGGGTCCAAATGATAGGTAGATGTACGAAATTAAGCTTATTTTTTTCTACGATGACCGAAACAAAGACACAAAAATGTCTGTGGTTCGGCAAGAAGCCAGGGAGTGTTCGAAAATATAAAGAGCTCCCCATTCCCTCCGATCATGAATATATAGCTTTTCAGAAGTAAAATATTAAAAGTATTGGAAATAGTAGGTCTGCTAATAAATTTTAACTATTTTCAGACATAGCAACAATATCACTCACTTCATGTTTTAAAATATTAGACTACTTCATGACCTGTTAAGCTTCAGTCTCCGCCCCTAAGATAATTTGGAATATTAAAGTCCCCACCAACGTTTTTTCTGCGTACGTCACTCTTGTACAGCAGCCGGTTCGCGTGCGGATAAACTCGAAGTTATATTTCTTCGCTTCGAGAAAATTTAACGTATGAAAAAAGAATTAAATATTAGTCGCAGTAAATTACTTTGTTGTCCTCAACGTGGTCTTAGGCAGTTTGTAACAGCTCTCTTGGCAGTGAATTATATCTTTATTTTTATGTCTAATTGGCTTAATGTTGGTATAGTGGTTGTGCACAGTGTAGCCAACACATTTACTTCGCCATCGTCTATAAGAGTAATGATATTTGAACCTCTCGTCATGTTGGCAGGACATTCGAATTTATGAAAACTTAAATCCATCACCAATCTCTGGCATCAATTCAATTCACTTGCTGTTATGGCGCTATTCTGTTATTTTTGCATCGAACTTGTCGAACGAGTATTACCTTGTGTCTTAGTTAGTCGTGTTATTAACTTGTATTTTTTTAACACCAAATAGTCGCTTTTGTGACTTAAATTCGTGGA
>NNCF01131693.1:150393-182501 GCA_002313205.1 Laupala kohalensis | reverse complement strand
GGGGGGGGGGGGAATATGATTTAAGTACTGAAAGATAGATTTTTTTTTCAAATTTTTCGTGAGCCCTAAAATTCGTGAACTATAAAATATGACCAAGGTGTTTGTCATATTATTTACATCTTATGTACAACAACATTATTTTCATGTTTTCTTCCTAATTTGCATGCGTCATCTAAGCTGCTCATGGAAACCGCTGTTGTCGCACTAACATCACAAGGGAGGTACCTCTGCTAGCTGTTTGACCATTTCTATTTTAATTGCTCTCTTTATGCGCAATATTCTATTTGCATATTCTTCCATTATTTCATAAGTGGTTTTCTCTCCTATACATTTTTGTTTTCAATCCTCAGGTGTAAAGTTACCGAATCTCTTCATTACTCCAATCCACCATCGTCGTTTCACAGTGGTCAATCGTTTCAATGTCTCGTCCACAAATACACACGTCACTGAACCCTTTCATTTCTTGAGATGATTATTGAAGTCACAATGTCTAGTTAATATTTGTATCAGTCCTCCACTTGGTCTAACCCACACTTTATTCTTCTCTCCAATTCAAATCTTGAACCATATTTCTGTTTGTTTATCATCTGTAGCGGGTCTAGACCGTAGCGAATGAGGGGGCTAACCGGAGAGCATTTTTGTTTAAGATTTATGGTTTTACAATTTTATAAATATTGTCTTTAAATAAAATTAATCATAAATAATTAACAATTAACTATCTGGTATTATTAACAATTATTTATTAATGTTATTAATCTGGTATTATAAATTTTATTAGTATTGTATTATTAATAACAAAGACAACTATATTATTAATTACAATAACAATTTTAACTAATAATCATTAATCTGGTGACACTTTCACAAAAGTACGTCATTTATCAACGTCAATTTTATCTGTTAAAGAGTTCAGGTCCAACGGGAGGAGGAAGCTACGGCCCCCATAGATTCGCCACTGATTGTCCTGATTTATTCGCAGAGCTGCTTCTGTCAGCGTCGTCATGTGTGTAATTACTCGCCTGCGAAGGTAGAGTGTTCGCGTTAATTTATTACTTGACGCCCATGATTCCTTATTCGTTATCTAAATGTGTTTCCGTCGCACACGTGAACATTCTCAAGGTCACATGTTTCTGTGCGTCATAACGTATTAAAATATGTACACGCAACGAGATTTTGACGTCACGTCTCGAGGTGTCGAGTTTACTTTTTATGAACCTTGTGCCGCGGCACTTCACTAGACGCTGCGTATTTGTGTTTGCCAATACGGGCAAGTGCAGATGAGCTATTTGTCTGTATTTGCTCTACTGTGACAAAAATACGCTAACAACCATACAAGTCTCCTTGACAAATTTTAGTGGCACATCCAAGGACTCATTGGCAAATATTTGCGAAAACCGTCCACACTGGGGTTAGTTGTTTTTTCGCTCAGTAGAGCAAAGCGTGTGATCGAGACTTGATGTTCTGGTTCTTTGAACTTTACTTTTGACTTTTTTATTCTATAATTTCTTTTATAAGGACTGGAACATTTCTATGGACTCGAATAACGAAACTATATATATCACATGAGACTAATATGTTTTAATAACACGAATTTTAAAAAAAATGTGCTGCTCCGGCTGTCAGTTTGTCCAATAATGGCACAAGCAAACAAATTTGGCGTGATTGAGTTACTTGCTTGTTCAGTCCATGTGTGGATGGCATGTTTATGAATACGTCAAAATTTTTGTCAAATACAGCGAATACAGTACAGAAATACCGCAATGTGTAAGGAAGAGCGTAAAAGAAGTGTATGTACTATCATACAACTTCAACATATTAGTCTCATGTGATATGTTAAGTTTGTTCTCCAGGGTAATATATGTCAAATCATTTAAAAGTTTGATAACTTTTATACTTTCCAATTGTACAGAATGTGTAAGTGAATATTTTAAACATAGGAAATTTTTTTTGTGATCTCTTCGCATCTTTACGAATTGCCTCCGGGAGGGTCAATTTTTCATCTTTAGCGATGATCAACGCGTGCTTTAAGAATTTTGTTCCCCCGATAACTCACGAAAACAATGATGCATCAAAACCAAATTTGCGATTTGACTTTGAATGCTTTGGGATTATCTGGTCACCTCTACCCCGACTTCATTTACACATCGCGCTACACTTTCGATTTTTTTTAATATTCAAAATTTTGAAAATTTAATATAAACATATTTATTGTTCTGTTAATTATGCGCACAGATTACTAAACAACATTTCCGTACGTCGCACTTTTTTTTTTTTTTTTTTTTGAGATACAGCGAAGGATATTTGCACCTTGTTCAGATTAACCAAAGAACCAATAGCAAAGAGGAATATAATATGTTAGAATAACCTTTTTTCTACATGCGGATGTATAGGTAACATAATACTTTGTCACGTTTTGAGGATAAATATATTTTTATAAAGTTTGGTCTGCTAAATTTGTCGTCGTGTTTGATAATTTCTATATGTTTATATTTCTTATCTATAGATTATATTTATAAAGTTAGTTCGATGCAACGTACGTTTTACATACCATGAAACGCGTCTCATCGTGACCCCTGACGGTACGCGAGAAAATTTTTGTGGTCTGCAGGAAAACGTAAGCATTGATTTTAACTTTAAATGTCACAAGAAACAATAAAAGACAATGAAGTCGGGGGAAAATCAATCTTTGGAGACGCATATTCGCTTAAGTTGCCTAAACGGTTAGAGGTAGGTAATAACTAAAAATGGCAATATATTCCGCCTCAGAGTTCTACGAAAAAATCCGCGACAGCATATATCTGTCTACGAACGTTAACCTCAATTATCGAAAAGGAATTATTGAAAACAGACGTATAAAAATACTTCGAATGAAGAGAGTAATGTAGGTAGGGAAGAGTGAATCCTAATGCATTCTGTTTTTGTTTTTTTGTGCACTTAAGAAAGTTGAAAACTGTCTTTAGATCGTAAAATTTGGACGAATAGTTTAAATTGTACAAGTGTCATAGTTTTACAAGCAGCCGCCGTCGTGTGTCGCCTCGGGAGGACCAAGCGAAGCATTCGACTGGCGCGCTACTCGGCACGAGGTGCTTCACGTGAAGCCAACACCACCTTTCGGCTCTTCTAAAGTATAAAGATATGTTAAAGAGCAACATATCAAAAACACCCGCGCGAAGCCGGGCTGGGGTGCTAGTTAAGGTATTATGAGCGTCGGAGCGACTAGGTTTAATTACCCCTAAAAAATGTTTCAAATGATAGTTTGAACCATTCTCTGTCCAGTGGCGATGAATTGGCTACTTGGATCGGACAGGGTTTGAACCAGCGTCCCTAGAGGTGGAAGCGCGTTAGGCACTACGCCACGGGTCGCCCCCTTCATCCATTTCAATTAATATAAAGGGTAATCTACTAACAATAGTCCCTACCACCCACCTCCTATCACTCCATGTTGATAAGTCCTAATAGCACTAAGCTACATTTCCCGTTTACAAATACTACAGTGAAAAAATATAAAGGGAATTGGTAAATATTATTTTCTTGTTAACTGAAAAATTGATCTAAACGCAAGATTTCTTCGTAATTTGTAGATCTTGGTCCACATTGAAACGATGCTTTGCCGTCTTTTTTAGACCGTCTGTCTACAGAACTATTTCCTGAAATCAATCTACCCGCAGACGACTCTCACTCGCCATGATGAAGTGAATTTCTTCATTCGATGCGTTAGAATCAAATCAACCATAAGATTTCATCGTGTTTATTTATATTTCTGTGTCCTCTAAGATGAGAAAAATGGTCTTATTTCAAGAATAAATTGTTTTTAATTTCTTCTCATTTTTAGAATTTGAGGGGAAATTGAGAGAGGATTGAGGGAAACGTATAAATGATAGTGAAACAATATTTTTTTCGGTGTTCCAAACATCGCCCGCAACTCTGACCGAATTTTACTTAAGAGATATCTGAATTCATCTAAATCTAAAGGTAGTACAAGCGTAAATAGAACGAAATCACCAATATGTCTGAAAGTACCATAAACAAACAGATTGGTGAGTATTTATTTTGACCTCAACATAAAAAATATGTCATCCAACATTTTAACAAAATGATTTTAATAATACTTTACGGTGTTTGGAAGACTGATGATAATTTTGAATACCTTACATCTTTCGGAGAATAAAAACCAACAACCTATTTGCAGAAATAAACCGGTTTTTAAATCACGGGAGTATAAGAAGTTATGTTTACTTTTAATGAAATCATTATTGTTTTTTTATTATTTAAGTATTAGTTATATTGTAGACTCAAATTTTTAGAAATTTTTTAGATTAAAAAAAGTAGTTCTAGAAATCAGTGGTTCCCGGCGCGCCGCCATTCTCACGTGACCGAAAGTTATCACACATCTTTTCCACGTGTAGGGTATACGAAAGAAATATATGCAAATCAATTTCTTGTTATTTGGAAATACACGTAGATCTTAGCCCTTGTTGACAAATGTGTTCCCAAGTGATTAAAAAACCCATTAATCTCCATAAACGAGTAATAATTAAAGCAACAACTTACGACTAACGTCGTGAAGAGGAGAAAGAAAAATTCAGATCTCTCCCCTTCAACTTCGCACAGACGTCACTTGAGGCGCGGCCGACACTTCATCATGAGCCTGTTCAAGAATGTCAAAGAGACGTTTCCCCACGGGAAAATATTTACACGAACTTATAAAACTACTGTTACGCTAATCCTTGTACTTAATAAGCTTAACGACAGAACACGAGAACAGGTTATTCGTTAGAATGTTTGGGAACTGAGTCGTTACACTTAGAAAATCTGGAAGGAATTCGAGATTTTAATAATCGGACTTCGCCGGAAGGAGCACAATAATTTAATTGAAATCGTAGTACTAGATCGCTACGAGATATAAGTGAATACAAAATTCGTAATGAGAAAACTAACCTCCATATATAACCGGCGTTGTCCATTCCGACACACTCATCAATGGAAGGGAAAAGTATTCAAGATGAGAACTTGAAAATATACACCAACTAAAATGATCGCAAAATCACTTTTCGCACAGATCCATAAGTTAAGAGATCATTAGGTTAAATATGGAGAATAAAATAATGAATAAAAAACCTTTAAAAAAAAACAATCTTTTACTTAAGCTTTGTACTAAACCGACTAAGATAACTTAAACATAAAACTTAGGTTTCCGCGGGTCGGAGTCACGATGAACTTGTTGGTCCGGGACAAACCGCGTCCTAGTAGATAAAACTACCAACGTTTCGGCCATCGTGCTGTGGCCTTCTTCAGGGCAATGTCAGAGTCGTACAGACCTAAGTCGCTGTCGTACGCTGTCGATAAGTTAAGGCTTTTATTAAAGTAAAGCAATGACAAATGCTAACACATCCATCCACATTTCACATTAGTGGATCCTAATAAAAAGAAATGTACTCACTATCTTTATCGCTGAAAATGTTTTGATATTTTATGTAGAATTGTCTTCAGAGAGCTTGTCGCGCGAATGGCAAAGAAAATACATACTTCGGCGAGTGCTTTACTTACCAACCAATCACAGTTCTATGAAGTTAATTGGTATGTACCCTTTTGAATATTTTGCACGACAAGATTTTTAAAAGACAAATAATTCAACACAAAATATTAAATTATTTTCAGCGATAAAGATACTTGGAGAGATCTGTTTTAAAATTCAGTAGCAAGATTTGACCCTAACGTACTTACTAACAGGTGAATTTTGAAAAAAAAAGCTTATAAAAATAACTACTAACAATACAATGCCTTCACTAATGTCCGCTTATTATTGAAGAGGTTGGATATGAATGATGAGATGATGACTCTTTGCTTCAAGGTTTGGGGAGGGAGATTCAAGGGTCCCAGACACCCACCTCTCACCCCGTCCCGGGTGATACATAAATGATAACAAAGGCACTCACACAAATTGTTCTCTCCTAAAGAGTAGACCCTTGACGATTTCCATGCATTCTGCATCCTACCTGGTATGTATTCCACGAAACAGTACGTAAAATGGAACGTGTAACACAGGATTAAAAGATATTATTCCCAGCATCTTCGCTGAAATTCGATCTCATCTCATTCACTCAATGAGGTAAAAACTTTTATCTGGATCCCAACACGAATAATAAGTCATTCGAGAAACGAGATGTTTTACTGCTCACAAAAATTGCCCGGAACAATTCCAAGCTCAGACACACGACCCACACGCGAAGAGTAAAAACGCCTTTCGATTTGACCCAGGTATTGCAGAACGAGAGACCCGAATTCCTCAAAAGCCATTAACAGATCGTTGAGTGTCGGAGCAATGAAACGCCATGGATACCTCATCTCAGCAATGAGTTTTATGACTTAAGTGCTTCGTTCCCATTTCGACAACGGTCTCTCTGCAAACGATACTTGAATGAATCCCATTCGCAAACCGAGAGTCGAGATGGAGTCCGAATAAGATACGTAAATAAGAAGAAATACTACCATAGTAATGTTTCACTCGTTTCGCATTCTACTGCACTCGCGGCGAAAGAATAGTAAAATGAGGAATGATTCTGAATCCACATGAAAGTCGGGGAGCCAATGCCAGTATTGCGAGATTACCGACTCTTTCTCTCGCTGTAGACATATGGGGATTTTACTCGTGTCAACAGAATCCTAGTGATTAACGTCTGGATGCTCCTGCCTACGTCAGCCCATTCCTAGAACTGACAGAAATTGATACACCAACGATGATGAACAGAGGAGACATGGCAACACCGCGCTTTCGCTCTATTGGTGACAACTCGTTACTTTTCTTTCTCTGCGAGGACTATTAATGAAGTGTTTCCAGCATTGAAATAGTTCAAACAACTGTTGATCCGTGAGGGATTAGTTTGTGTTGGACAGCTGAAAATGAAGATCAACAGGTCCAAGCACTCGACGTTTCGATCACTTACTTTTTGTATTTTAAATCCAGAAATCTTAGATCAACCAAATTTAAAAAAAAAATTGTTGTAGCTGGAAATAAACACTGGTCCAAATTTTATTAGCTCTTAATATTACATACGTATTGTTGTTCATTTATTTTCCACAGTTTTTGTTTCATCGACTAATTTCGCTCACTCCTAGCCCCAAGAACCCCATTTGGGGTTTCATTCCCAGAAGCTCTTTGGATCTTCGCCCCATCGAGGTTCCAACTGAAGATATCTCCCTTAAGGTACGTTTACACTTGTATACATCTATGAGCGAGTTGTATGAGATTCATGTCAATTTGTATGAGCTACTGCTTTATAGTTACGTCGTGCCATGACGCGTGACAGACCCTCAGACAAATCCCTATATATTTTGTATATACAGAATATACATGTATGCGCATACAAGTCGCAAACGCGTATGCGCATGCGCATAACTTATGACCAATACGCGCTCCGCCATGTTTGTTTACAATCTAGTTGTGTTCTTTGATGGTTATATCATTTTTCTCGTAGTCCATTGACTCCTGTAACCTTAAGTGTTGAGTAGTTCATATTATATTAATTGGTTAAGTTTAGATTAGTTTATTTCCTTAGTAGATTAGTACATACGTTTGTGTTCTTTCCTCGCGATACGTCAAGAATTCCCTGAAACACATCGCGAAGTGCAAACGTTGCTGTATCAGGTATAAGTGTCGCGAGTCCTACAAATAGCAAACCTCCAAAAAGTTGCGGTTAAATGTTATCATACAAACAAGTCGCTCGTACAAATATAAACACATCGACTACAAAATGAGGTGCTTGCTGTTTTATCATACTAGTGTACACTTTTTTATAATGTTAATTATAATAATTCTGGTAATAATTCTTTTGTCTATTATTGAAATTCACACGAGGTTATGGTTTTCATAAAAAATACTTTAGAATTCTGATTTGTGTACCTGACGTCACTTCACCACATATTCACTTCATCCTTGTCAAAACCCGGGTCCCTAAAGCCCCACAAAAAAAACCTGGGTGTCATGAGAAAGTTGTTCCGCTAAGCACTATGAATCTGTCACTTTCGATAACAAAACTGACAACTTATGTCTTCATGAAAATAGACGATTCATCTGCACGCGAAGTTAAAACCATTCAGAGACCTCGATCCTATGAATTAAGTTGTCTTCACAAACTGACACAAAACGTGTAGTAGCTCATGAAGATTATGTGAACAGCCAAAAATATTATTGCCCCCTCTTATCCGTTACTTGAAAAACTATAACCATAGTAAATTGTTGCAATAAAATACATTTTAGGGAAATAAAATAGATATAAAACGTAAAACCTATGTTTTAGAAATTCAAATATAATTTTTGATAAAAAAAACAACTCCGGATTCTTGAAGCAAGATGGTTTTTAAATAAATTTTTAAGGAAAAAAGTGTCTACTCAGTTTGATGCGCGGTATTATAGCATTGCGAGAAATAAACTGTTCCCCTTGATACATGTTTGACATTAGTTGGATAAGTATGATTCATGGTCAATAAAACAGTGGAATATGACCATGGGGGAAGCAAGAAGTTACTTTCCGGAAACAATTACGTGACCGCCCCATCGATTCCGATCAAGACACCAAAGACATGGAGGATTTAGTATTTATACAAGATTTAATTGTCCATTTATGACTTAAAAAATTATAGAAATTTAATGTAATGAAAACTCGAGGTTCATAATTACAAAAGAATTACCATTTCGGTCTAGGTGTAAATCTGTCATTAGCTCTATGTCGAAATATAACGCTAATCATTTGATGCATTCAAATGATTTTTTCACTTTTTTCTTTGCAGAGATATTGATCCCATAATTGATTTTTAAATGGAACTCTGTTATTTAGCGCTGCTTTTAATCCCAATAAGTACCAAAATAAATCTGGGTCTGGTAGTAACAATAAAAATACATTTATTGTAAAAAAAAACAGTCACAAACTGCGTATGACCACGTGGAGGTCAATAAATTAATCTACTCTCCGGAAGCAAGCAAGGGACCACCACATCAATTCCAAGGTACATGTGGATTTAACTTATCAACACTTTACTCCTAAAATAAGAATGAAAATAGTTCGGTACGTGTTATAGCACCAACAGAATACCAACAAATTTGTACTTAATAAAACGCAAAAACTAGAATTATATTTTTCCCAAGTTCGTAATATCACGGAACTATAGATTATTTAGAATACAGGGTTTGTAAATCGTATTAAAATAACTCTAAATCCGAAATTATTGCAAAAGACAGTCCATACAAGAGTGTAGACAGCATGTATAAAAAGTTCGCCTCTACCGGAAGGAAAACCGGAGAAAAACTCGAGCCAGGATGAAAATCCCAGACCAGAATGTACGAAATGATGTTAAGAAGAAGAACCCAAATACATTGGAAATTTCATAAAATGAATTTACAGCAACAGAGGTAACGTAGAAGAAAGAAAAAGAACAGGAGGGAAACGTCAAAATCTAATTTCGAAGTCTTGTGAGCGCATTCGATTTTCTATCTTGAGCGGTTGACAACCAATCACAGGCGACTGTCGGGAAGTTACAACCAATTAAAACTACTCAGGACGGGCTTGAAGATAACCTGCCGAACGCATCAATTCAACGATACACGCTTATGACGAGAACTCGTTATCAAGCACTTGTGCTATTATACAACCCTAACGTATAAGTCCCACGTGATACTTTCACTTCTGCCGAGGAATAATAGTCAAATAATTGAAAAGTAATTATCTCCTGTTATATCTGAAGTACTTTACGTGCTCCATGAACAATAGTAACTTAGTCACGACAATATCTGTAACTTCCAGTCATAACAAGGTAACTGCGATTATAAGAATACGAGATAAGCGGTTCCATGTTCCATGGTTTCGCCAAGTTTCATTCGTAGTAGTCTAGAAAAATAGACGAATAGTGAACATTTACTATTCTAAATTCAAATTCTAAAAAATGTAATAAGTAAAGAATGCGTTTAATAGGAATAAATATGTAACTCCACAACATATGTTCTTAAAAAAACAAGGCAGATTCTAACAAATATGTAAGTACAAACTTATAGGTACCCAGGAAACTATNTTTAATAGGAATAAATATGTAACTCCACAACATATGTTCTTAAAAAAACAAGGCAGATTCTAACAAATATGTAAGTACAAACTTATAGGTACCCAGGAAACTATTTCCTCTTCGTTTATCATGACAAAAAACATTATATATTTTTTCAGTTTATTATGTAAAAAACATAGTTTTTCATCTTACCAAAGAAGTGTTTTTTAGTAGCATATTACATGAAAGCTAAATGTCAAGGTTGGAGCAGTGAAACGGTTTGGAAACTTCAAACGATCGCAACTCGAAAAAACAAAGAAACAAACAATGAACCTAGATGACTATTAATGGTATAATTTGTAACAGAAAAGTTATTCCGAATTAAGAAATATGAACTACGACTTTTTACAGAACACTCTTAATTTTTGGATAACGATAAGTTTGGCTTCACATTTTTTATTTCTAAGAAACGTTTCAAGTACCCCCTTTCAGAATTTCACCGCCCTATAGCTTTGCTTAATATTGATTTTCATCGGTTTTTGGGTCCTAAATGTAACATAGTGGGTGGGAAAAGAAAGAATGGGAAATAATTATACATAATTAAATAAAATATATTTTTATACCAGTTGTTTTATTTCCGTAAAAAATACTGGTACAGTTTCGCTGGCATTGTGTATTCTTTACATTCAGTAAAGTTCAAATCTAATAATTATATAGACAATAGATTCAAATGAAGTTCAGCCCTAATAAAAAAAAAATAATAATAATAATACAAGAACGTCTTTGGACATGAAATAGATTCATCTTCCCAGCAGCCCTTGAATTTATAGTCCACTACTGAGAGAAAAACCAACGTAAGTTACGGAAAAAATGTGAATTTTTTAAACTATTGTGGAAACCAATATTTTGTAAAAACATTTTGTATAGATTTTCTTACATTTATATTTTAAATGTTCGGTGACGTCAAAAGAAAATATTTAAAAATCATATGGGTTCCTGACTACGACTTATAGACAAGAGGTTCAATATTTGACCTCTAATGCTACACAGTGCGCCAACCTGATGAATTTTCAGACATTGGCAATATCGAGTCCGCTTCAACGTCTCAGCACTAGCAGATATGTCAATGCGACGCTTTCGCAACGCTCAGGGCAGGTGCCCACTTTCTACTTAGCGGAGCGACGCACAGTGGGCCAGAACGACCGAAAAAAGCGGACGAATGAAATTTAAAAAAATCAATTACATATTTACACTTTAAGAGATTAAAACAACTTTTAGACCCTTGTTACGGATCATCATCAGATTAATTAAAACTTTGTGAGACATTGGTTAACTAAATTGGTTGACAAAACTTTGGTTAACTAAAACATGGTTGACATGGTGTCACAAGCCCTACATAATTTTCACGAAGACTTAGTAACCTGATGATGATCCAAAACTATGGTTGAAACGTTGTTTTAATATTTTAAAGTGTAAATATTTAATTTAATGGAGTGGTTTTAAAGTCTTGTGATTAAAGGTCAGTTCAAAAGAGGGTCGTTTATATAACGAAATTTATATGTTTTAATAGCATACCTTTCGTTACCTAACCAGAAATATCATGTTCTATAGGGTTTTTCGCATCTGATATCAAAATTCAATTTCGATTGGTTTTATTAACACTTTCAGTCTCCTTACACACTACAGCTATGAAAATTTAAATAAAAAAACATTCGAAAAGTGAATATGAAGAATTCAATTAGAGCTGTCAGGTCTTAATAAAAGAGCTTAAAATTTTCGGAAATTTAAGAGGATTTGAGAGGCTGCAAAACTTCTATTCAGTTTTTCGAACATTGTATAAGAGGCTCTGAAATATGAGTCATAAACCAAAAGAAAAACGTTTTTTTTTGTTTTTTGCTTTTTTGCATTTTAAACCCCTACTGAAACACGAGTCTTTTCTTCACATGGAAGTGGTTGTAGCTCAATTGAATGGATTTCAAGAGCAAATGAGAACAGCTTCGAAAGCATGAAAAAATCGATAATGGCCTCGTGAGGTCCAAAACGTCACTACATTTTGAATAATAGATATTTTTACCTTTGTTATTTAATGCGAGAATTTATTTTAAACAGAAAACCTTCAAAATGACTACATAGAGCTTGGGTTTTGGATAGTACATATTATTCAATAGAATTTGTGTTATTCGAAACCCGATTCTCTCTTGTATAAAGATATCCTATGCTCAGTGAAACTTAATATTAAATCAGTTTCATTTTTTTGTTGCGATCCACTCTTTTCCAGGCATTCTGGCCCACTGTGTGGCGAGACGCGCAAATGACGTTCCATCAAAGGCAAATTACCCCGAAATATACTCCCATATCCTTTTTCGGGAACGCGAGGAAGAGAATTCGCGAAAATCACTGTCGAGGCTTAGAAGGAAATTAGAGATTGGAGAGAAACAATGAAACTGAAGTTTGAATGTGGTCGATGGATGTTGGTTAGAATATGTGCGCGCGGAGTCGACAGCTGCTGGCGAGTTAGGTGGTCGTTGGATCACGCATGGGTGACTGAGTGTGAAGAGGGCGGGGGGGGGGACGAGAATACATACACATGCGAAACAACATGAATGTCACTTACAATTCAAACATTGAATACTTCTTATTCGTTGTAAAAAACTATTACGGGAAGCGAGATATATGATTACACCATAGGTTATGTCGTATCATAAATCCAGGCTCGTTTTTTCTTCCTTTTTCCTTCGGATAGAGGTAAATTTTATAAATAGGTTCTGTGCAGTCTGCCTAGGAGTTGTATTATTTTCCATTATTCTGGAATTTTGAGAAATTGTAATATTTATAATTCATTGACAATATTTTCGGAAGGGTTGCATGACATGTGTCACTGTCATGGTAGGTGTACTTTTCACTCATCATGCGACGATTGCAGTTAGGATGTGCTCTCCTCACTGAGCGGGAAAGAAGGGTTGAACTTAAGGATGTAAGATGGCACATTTCTTCATTTATTGTTTTAGAGAAAGGTAAACTGATGGAACGATCAGCTTGAGATTTTATGTTCTAATACACCTAACAATTCCCTATCTTAATCATGTAAAACATTTTCTCGCAGCCACTTAATGACATGATTGGTGGGATGGGGTTGGACATCCCCACAAGGGGGATAGTTAGATGGCGGATCTCGCATATGTATACAGATGTACTGTATGCGTCTGATGAAACCAAACATAATGCTTTAGTGACGATTTAATTGATTAAAACGTGCGAAACATCGAAGGGGATGTCTTGTAGTGCGTTACCCCTGTTGGTGAAAAAAAACAAAAAAAAACGTAAACCGGAGCACACCGTCCTGAGTAGATTTGTAACTTCTGAGACACATCTCTCAAAGGGAGTGGGTAGATACGTATGGGGGTGGCTTTTCAGATGCGGGTGACTTTCTTTATCTCAGCTTTTAGAGTGGACATTATTGAGTCTGTTTACGCGAGACTAGCTCTCGCTGACACATGAAAGTGCGATATTTCTGCTTCACTTTCTAGAAATGTTCCCCCCTCGACGCTGCTTCGCTGTAGAAGAGTGGCGCAGAAACTTCCCAATAAGTGAACGTATTCAACACAAATTTCTCTACTCACGACTCATTATTAAACATAGAAGTTATGGAGTGATGAAGGTACTGCACTTCTATTTTTGGCGCGCAGTGTTTATCTGTAACATCCAGTAATAACAAGGAAACTGCACTTTCTGAAGGCAAAAAAAGAGATAATCCGTCAACATTTATTTTTTTTCACGAAGTTTCATTCGTATTAGTCTACGCTATACAAAAAAAGATACATTCTTCCGAATCGAGAAATGAAAATTTCGTAGAAACTAAAAAGAAAAGTAATGGCAATAAAAAAAAATAATTAAAAACTTTCGACGTTTCATTGACGAAAAATATTTATATCTTTTGCCAAGAGCTCACTATGTTTCGATTTAAAAAAATATAAATAAAATATAAATATTATTCCTCCATAACAGTTCGTGCGTTTTTAAGGTTCTCTAGGCTTTGTCTAGGGGCGGGTCTATTGTAACAATAAATCGTGAATTTAGTGTTATTTCAATTTTTAAGCACTATACTCAGAATAATCTATAGTTCGATAATAACTTACATGTAATTTTTTGCTTAAAATTACAAACATATTGACATTCTATTAGTATTATAACTCGCAGCTAACTTTTTATCTTATCTAGGAATTTTTGCTGAATTTTTTGAATCCGCCTCTGCCTTAGGGCCCTTGATCGGAATTGATGGGATGGTCCCTTGCTTGCTTCCGGAGAGTAAATTAGTTTTTTTTTCCTCCACGTGGTCATACGCAGTTTGTACTGTTTTTTGACAATAAATTTATTTATTATTTATTTATTTAATGGCAATAAACTCAGTAAATGATCCTTGAAGTACATAGAGAATTTATCTATACATAATAGACAAAATTCATATAAAGTTTCAATAATATTACACATTCCAATCAGTTAATAATAATGATAGTAATAATAGCATGGTGGCCTACAACAAATTTCCAGACTTTTCAGACAAACATTTTTAATTTTTCCCTGACTTTCCTTGATTCGCAATAATTGCAAAATAGTTTTCACAATAATTTGTGGAAAGCATTATACTGTACGTTGACAATAAGTGTAATAGAAAAAATATAGAATAATAGTAACAATTCTCAACATTTCAACAAAAATTATTCAAAAAGTGCAAACGAGAAACTTTATTTCTTTATGTGCATTTATCACGCTAACTATAAATAAAACGTACATTTTAAGCTCAAAAACTTGGAATAATAGTAAAAATGATCATTAAAGTTAAGCAATTGTTAAAACATTCGAACAGCAATAAGTATGTCTCCTTATCAATGCATGGTCAATTATCAAGAGAGAGTCTCTAATATTTTTCATTTTCGGGAATATTTTTCGAATAAACCATTCTTCAACACGGGAAATTTGGACTTTGGAAAATATTAAGTTGTTAATAGACTTTAAGAAGTAATTGTACAAATTTGAATTCATTTCAGTTCTTTTTATTAACAAAAGTGATATTTTTGAATTCTGGAAAAGAATGACATCTACAAAATTTGGGTTATATTTAGACAAAAAACTGACGATTATAGTTTTCCCTGAACTTGTACAAATTTCCGTAAATTTTCCAGATTTCCCAGACTCTGGACACCCTAAAAACAATAATAATATGATGAAATATTCGTACCGAAATTATTGCAGAACTAAAATATGAAACTGAATGAAAAAAAACCTTCACTTAAAATATACGACGTGAACCATCAAGGCTTCTTTATAGTCATAACTATTCTCCCGAGAATACTATTTCTTACTCTAATATTGCAACATCTCTACAAATATTGATTCCAGCTAATTATGCCCAGAGCACAAGCTTAAAATGAATAAAATATGGTGTCAGAGGAAACTGGAATATGTGTTTAAAGCGTATGATTAATGAAACGACTTATGAAATAGAGACCGAGTCAATGCTTTAGAAGTAGTTTCGCATTTTAAATTTCACAGTAAAGGAAATACGCAGGAACACATTCCATGCTGTTTTTCTATTAGATCACCTCACAATAATGAACTTAATGACTGTGTATTTACAGAGGTAAAATAGCGTAGAACACCCAGTAACTAACAATCGAGAACTTCTTATTTAGATTTTGTTGCTAATCTTCTTGGTTTCGTAATTAGAAAGCTTTGTTGATGAACACCTGGGTTTTTACTTTTTGACTACGCATGCGAGGATAGTTTAATCTCGTATTTGCTAAGCTAAAACTCGTCTTGGCAATTAAGCTCATGATGCAATCGACACTTTGAATAAAACTGGCTTCATATATGAACAGACTATACTTCACGTCTTTTTTTGGACGTTCGCAACGTTTATTTCTATCGGAAGTTATAGCGACAATTTTGTGTCACTAATACTTTAATTGAAAACTAATAGATCAAAACTTATTCTTGTCAAACTTGACTTTTGTATCGGCGAGGGGGACTTTTGTACTTTGAGGGGTGTTTCCCACACCATTTTCCAATTATAATTCATAACAAAAGACTCACAGCATTAATACCCTGCATTGCACCGACAATATAAGAAAATGAAAAGAAAAGAAAAATCCTCAAAAAAGAAAACATAGATTATAATTATCAAAGAAGATAATTAATTTTAAAAGACGAATTTGTTTCAAAATATTTATCCTTAACATTACATAGTACGCTCCTGAACGTCATATTCAAAATCAAATCTCAAAATTGGTTTCGATGCATTAATATGTTCGTGAGTAATCGCCGGAACAAAATTCTTAATAAACATACACACGCACATCCCTTATAATTTCCCTTACACATTCTGTATAGTCGGAAAGCAAAAGGAATTGTTTGGCATGTCGAGTGTTTTTACGTCATTGTTGGGGACCCATATCCAATATAGTCGACTACCATGTGAGTTTTTGTTCTTTTGTTTTTTTTATTGTTGTTGTATTTGTAAATAGGAAATGTAGCATGCGGTTGAAGCTTATCTACATGGAGCGACAGGAGGTAGGAGTTGGGTAGTCTGGGATATTGTTAGTAGGTGGGCCACTTAACTGGGTACCAACAACTTGGACCACGTGGAGGGGTTAGTGGAAGTGGTTAGTAAGTAGAAGTGGTTAGTACTTAGTTATTGATACTAGGAGGAGCTGAATAGAGGAAGTAAGGCTTGCTTTTCAGTTGTCACAGCTATATGAACTGGGACACTAACGAGAATCGAACCCGGAATAACTTTGTGAGGAGCGACAACGCTACCATCTGAGCCACGGGTGGGGTAGGTGGGGCAGGTCTTTATAGTTCTCATACGAGTAAGCATATCTGCAAGCAGCTTAATAATGCAACCCGCATCACCAATTTCCGTATAGTAGAAATTGTGTCACCTAACTTATTCACGGCGATATCATCTCATATAATAATAAAATCACGGTTAAACACTAAATAATATACATAATTAAATATTTTTGACTTTAGATTTCGGTATATGTACGAAATATTTCAAGAAAAATCTATTGTTGTTAAGTATTTCAAAATTGTAATGGGATTTGGTATATTTTTGCGTGTAGGTCATATACAATAACACTCAATGTTTACTCGCCAACGTTTCAATATAATTCATATCATCATCAGGGTTTGTAATACCTGTTGATGATATAAATTATATCGAAATGTATTATAAAATATGTAGTTATTCAGATACAATTAAAATCAATAAAAATTCTAATACTATCAAATTGCTACTAACACCTCAAATTAAATTATCACCAATCTATTATTGTTAAATATTTCATTCGACCTTTAGGTGGACTGTGCACAGTTTATTGTATAAATATTGTAGATCACAACGTTTTAAATACTGTATATAGTCCATCTAAATATCGTACGATATATTTAACAATAATAGATTTAACAAACCAATATAAATAGCACAAATGATCATAATCGTGATGATTTAGAACACAAAGAGAAAAATTATATGATAGAATAGAATAGATATAACTTTAACTATGCAAATAGTCACCTTTTCTAAATCTATTAAATGGTCATTTCAATAAATTTTTCATTGTTCTATACATGTATCTTTCTACACGTGAAATTGAGGAGTTTTATTACAAAATTCAATTTCAATTTGTAACACTTAAGGGTGGTGTAGGGGTTAACAACCCTGGGATCAACGCAGGAGTCCCGGGCTCGAATCCCGGCTCGTCGCCATTTTTACCTGACCGAAAGTAATAACAAATATGTTTCAAAACAGGTTTTTGAAACTTTTGATTAAAATAAAGAGACAAACTCCATCTACGATTTTGTGGGACGATTGAAAAGAAGAATGATGTCTATAATGATGATTTGTATTATAAATTAATCATACTTTCACACTTTAAAACTTGATTTTATACTCAAATGTCAGCAACTCGATTCAGGCAATCTGCACATTTTACATGGACTCCACATTTATTCCAATAACTCCATGGAGGTAAGATGAATCATTTGATAACGTAAGTGGCAACAGAAAGTTTAATACCCTCGGCACACAAGGACATACTAACAACCTTTATTCACACATAGCAATTTTTCACGTATCTCACCTCTGCAATCTGAGTGGCCCATCGCTATATAGGTTATGGCCACGCCGTTCCATCTCTTTTCCAACGACAGTATAAACTTCGCTCCACAGAACACATAAAGAGAAAGAAAGACCTGTGCAGGTGCTTTCCAAAATTACGAAACGATGATACGATCTTCACTGCAGCTTAACGTGCGTGTTAACCCTTTACCCGGACGAAGATCCCAAATGGGATCTAGACAACTTTAACACACCTCGAAGCGTCAAGAGATTGGCGAGCCTAAGTGAGAAGTTCAAACACATCGACCTACAAACAAGAAAATACGATCAAACTCATCTTCGAACACGTCACATTATTTCTTTTTGATAGCACACCATAGTAATCGCGGCGAAAGAATAGTGTCCCGCGGCGAAACATGAAAGTCGAAGAGCCATTGCCAGCAATGCTAGATTGCCGACTCTTCCTCTCGCTGTAGACGCGTGGATATTTTTCTTGTATCAGAACAATATTAGTGAGTTAACTTCTGGATGCTAAAGATTGCATCCGCAGGTTCGTAGAATTGATATATCAACTGTGATGGACAGATGCCTTGATCACTAACCTTCGTTCGGAAGAAGGACGCCTTAAGTTAGCTTTTCCACAGGTTATAGAAGTTTTTGTCTGGGTGCCATGGCATGCCGTGTGGAATGGGTGCATGATTCTACACTTGGTCACTCCCCGCAGCAGACATGCGAGAAAACCGCGCACTCACTCCATTCGCTACACATCGTGGCTATTCCTTCGCCGCGACGAATATAGTTGAGTTACCGCCACTTCACTATCATCATATACATTAACTCGCAAGTTAATTGTTTAATTCTTTTTCTGCGAAACCGGACACAAGTGAAGTACCGTACTTTAAATCATACAAATATGTCAGCGATTTCCTGTTATTATTTCATCTTCCACATTTTCCTTTAAGAGAAAACAGCACTCAAAAATTACTCCAAAAATACTTGACTCACTTAAGGACACGTGATTACTGGAGTCCTAAAACATGACAGCTCTGACGCGTCTGACCATGCTAGTAATCTGAGCCTTTGGATCGTGCTAGCTGTTTGTGAGGTGCCCTTACTGTTTTCTAAAACAAGTATATCGGAAGATTGAATTCAGGAAATAGGTTTGTTTGGACAGCAATATCGTGAGGTAAGTTATTTTCAGTAATAGTCCACATTAAGAGCATAATAAGTTCGTAAGTTTAAATTATTTATTCAATTATTTTGATTATATAATGGACGTTTATAGTAGTGGCATACTTCATTCTAATACATATCTTCTCATTTCTAGCACAACCAAGCACACTTCCTTCCGTATTGTTTCAACTCCTAACACTAGACTCCTGAAGAAGAAAACAAATTGTCAAAACGTCGACTGATATGACAACGTAATTTTATCGAAGTATAATAACCTTTCTTCAGGAACCTCCTGAATAAATTAAAGCAGCTAAGCAAATCTCGCACCAACGTCGCACGTGTAGGTAACCGTGTTGTACATGTCGTTTTGGGAATCCCAGCGACGGCACTGCGAGGCATGTATCGCTGCTGATGGGTCAAAATTTGAACAACTGTTGCAATTTGTTCTTGTTCAACATTTAATACCTCTGTCACTACGATCTGAAGAAGAAAAGAAAAAAAAATGAAGAGAAAAAGTCTAACGATGGAGGCATGATGAACGTTAACATAAAATTCGTGACGATTTACTTCGAGATCAGTTCTCAACAAACCACCACGCGTGCTCTTAAATAATTTCGTATTGTTAAAAATTATTTATGGTTAAAAAAGATCAAGAGGCGGAAACGTCGCAAATGTGAGCCTTAACATCGGGCAATGGAAATGGGTAATAATGACGGAACAAACCATGAAGTGGCAATGAAGAAACAGAACCATAAGGCGGCAAAATATACAGAGACAAGGATAAAAACATTGATTCAAAGATCTAACCAAGAGAGACCTAAACATACAACAAGACTCAACCCTAAGTAATGCCCGTATGGCCGAGATACTGGGCTGATATTGTAAGAAAATGAAAAAGTGAATGTATCACTTTCTCCATTCTCTTAAAAATCACTTTAGTCACCATTTTCTTATTTGCTCTTAATCTGTGTTGGCGTCATTGAAAAACATTTCCGGGCTAGTGTACCTTAATTTTTTGTTCTTATGCATACTCGTCCTTCCAATTTTTCACATGGGGTTTCGGGACATTGTGAATACAAATTTCTATTTAGACGGTGTCAATTATCATTGAAGGGGCTATCAATATTAAAATATTACAATATTTATTTTCTCAAATAACTCTCTGTTCCCAACAGAGTCATTCCAGGAGTTTGTACAGATCTATTCTCCTCTACATGACTCTCTTCGATCATTCGAATATCCATTCAATGTCACTTCCTCATCACATTCACACGCCTTCCCGAGTTATAACCAGGAGGCGGGGGGGAGAGGGCGTTATCTCCCTATATATCGAATTCTCGTTTCTGCTACTTTAACGCAGTATTTTTCGAAGAGTTCGGATATTTGTCTCGTTGATATGTTTGTCCATGTTTCTCGTGTGTAGCATTTTCCCAGTTTCATCAACTCCCGTATATAGTTCCCTCTTTCCCCTTCTTTACTCGGCACAATCCCATATCACGTGGTCTTCTTCTTCTCCTCCTCCTCTTCTTCTCCTTTACATGGACATGTTCCCGTGCGCTTTACACCAACCTTCTGCCAGTATGCATTCATTTGTCCGTGTCCTGTCAATATCTCCAAGGTTTCTCTCTTTGGAAGGAACCACCGGTTATTCTTCACTCCGTTCGTAACATCCTTTATGAATGCGTACGTTCGTCGTCCTCTGGTCTCCTCCTCCCATCGCAATTGCCAACTTAAATTCATTTTCATTTCTTTCTAGCTTCTATAATTTGTATCCCCCCTCTGTATATCTAAATTATCTATCATAACTTTTCTATCTTTCCTTCCTAATGTCCTATATTTCATATTTTCTACGTATAGATCCAGTGGCATGATCTCCGATAGCAGTGCCAACGCTGGTGTTGAAACTGTCTTGTAGCATCCACTCCATCCCACTACACACATTCTTTGAATGCTCTCCATTATTTTATTTATTTGTTTATTGTGTACCCTTTGCCCTCATTTCATTGAACCATGCGTTATTATGGGAAGTAATGCCCCTTTGTACCGTATTGTAACAATATGCCATCACATATTTTTGTTTCGAAAACCAACTCCAATACCAATGAATAATATATTCCTTTTATTTTCTCTCGCATTTCTCTAATGTGTTCCGTAAACCGCAATTTTGTCTCCAACGTTATTCCTAAATATTTTACACTTTTCTTTATTCCTCCCTTAAAAAAATCCATTTCTGCTCATACTAAACATCCCCCCCTTCCCCCCGAGTTTCGCGTGGAATTTGAAGTCGGCCTCGTCTCGCAAAAGAAACTCATCCAGCAGCGGAGAGTGTTGGAGCCACAAGATTTTACGATCATACCGATGCACTTGCGCAAGGGACCACCTCGAAGTCGTCGTACGATGAAACACCCGTGTGAAACCCAACGCTTATTACTTGTCGATTATTTCGCAATGTTGCCAATGAAAGAAAATAACACTCATGTTCTTACGATGCGCTTGTCTTGACTCGCGTTACACGCGATCAGCTGTGAGAGCAAACCCCCACCCCCTCAAAACGCATAGTACTGCTTATGTGTTACTCAAAGCATAATAGTCCTATATGGGCTCTAATGACCTCGATGTTGACGAGCCCTAAAGCCCCACAAAAAAACAAAACACAATAGTCATAGCATCGTCAGTAACATACACTGAGTGTTGAGGAATATTTTTGGCGAATTCCTCAACACTCAGTGTATGTTACTGACGATGGTTGCTATGCAGCCGAAAAAGCTTTCTAATACCAATAATAAAAAAATGAGCAACATAGAAACGACTTTTAATTTATCATGCTTTGATAATGTTGCTAAAGCTCCACAATTACCAAGTATACAATAGTCATATTCATTTTTATGTTTCACAAGTTACAATTAAAAATTTAATTTTGACTTCTGATTCTTGGTTTCAATGAATGACCGACACAAGAGATAATGAAAAAAATTAATAAAACAAATTTTTTTAAAAATTTATAACTTGTTTTAGGAACGCATATATTAAATACGACTTTTTCACTTGGATACGTTTTTACAATACTTATTCCTGTAAAGTAGCATTAAAATATTTAGAGGAATAACATTTAAGATGTATTGCATAAATCAGATCCAACTGAAAATGAACTTCTTGTATGTTACGTACTTAATGATACATGTGTTAACATACTATGTGAATGCTAAGCAACTATAACTTATTAAGTAACTAATTCTGGCATAGAATTTAAAAAACCAACTGGCCAAATTGTTTGAAAAGTAAAACGAAATCACATTTCGATGTTAAATAAACGAAACTATCAAGTTCTCACCTAGTTAGTTTTTATTCAAAAGAAACTTGTTTCTTCTTTTTTTGTTTTGGCAGAAGCAATTTTTGTGGATTATGTCTTCCATCTCTAAAAGCTCTCGCCCTAGGCTACAATCTATTCAGCCTAATAGTAAATTGTGCCCTGACTTTTTAGAAGCTTTTATTTAACTTGCCACGTTTGTATGTATATGTGTTGTCCTTCCGTTTCAAAATTTATGTTTGATCTTTCGGACATTTATATGTTTCCGATCGAGCAGAAATTTTACAGATACGTGAGGTTTGCATGACAATAGATAACGATACTTTTGACCTGATGATGGTGGAAGGTAGGCACTGAAACTCTTCAATAGCACACGGAAGATCAGTTGAGTTTGAGCTCATTTGTTAACATCACTGACCACGTGAATAGACAGAGTGAATCGCATAAAATGTACATGAACTATACTCCAATTCGTGTAACTTAACCGAAAATTATGCAATATGGCTGCCTAACACGCATTGCCAACTTCTACGAATTCCAGTTATATCAAAATAAATATTAATAATAGTCACAAAAGTGACTATTTGCCGTAAAGAATTACAAGTTAATAACACGACACACTAAAACACAAGATAATATTCGTTCCACATGTTCGATGCAGAAACAACAGAATAGCTGCACAAAAGCTCGTGAATCGAATTGGTGTCAGGTTGGCGATGGATTTAAGTTTTCAGAAATTTGAATTTCCTGCCAACATAACGAGAAGTACAAATATTATTACTCTTATGGGCGATGGCGAAGTAAAAGCGTTGGCTACATCGAGCAAAGCTCNTACTCTTATGGGCGATGGCGAAGTAAAAGCGTTAGCTACATCGAGCAAAGCTCTGTACCAACATCAAACCAGTTATACTTTTTTTTGTGGGGCTTTAAGGGCTCGTCAACAACAAGGTCATTAGAGCCCGTGCCAGTTATACTGACAATAAATTAATATATAAATAATTTATTGTCAAAAGAGTTGTTACAAACTGCCTATAACCACGTTGATTACAATAAAGTAATATACTGCGACAAGTATACAATTAACTAATAAATAAACAGAGCGATTCCATATATAGTTAAATTTTCTCGAAGCAAAGAAACATGACTGCGATTAAAGCAAGATTATTTATTAAGACAAATAAATACATAGTTTCTAATACTAAAAAGTATACATAAAATAAACGTATAAACATTTCTATAAGACAAGCTTTTATCTGAAGAGAACTGCAATGAAAATGAAGAAAAAATATGTCCAGTAAAACTGATAATCAGAAAAGTATAACTACACAATAAATCCCTTCCCTGGTCACTCATCGTATTTGGAAGGTACATGAAAGTAGATAATTTTCTAGTATGAAATATAAATTTTAAAAGCTAGTGCCGTCAATCCCGGGTCTATGATCCCCTTGGATATTCCAAAACGGAAACAGATTTATAATCTTTACCATCCTCAGTTACACTTAAAACATGCAATTTCAGTTACTTGATACAACGTAACAGTCGTTAATATTACGTAACAGATTCTCAAATGTGTTTCCAATCCCAGTAGATACATCTAATAGAAAGTCATTTCGCTTAAATAACTCAATTCGATATGAAATTAAGGCATTAAGCGTATCCTCCTCTAGCTCTTGAGAGACTCCTACATGTGCTCAGCATAGAATTTGCGATTTCAAAACTTGTACAACGCTCAAGAGAGCATCGAAAACACCTGGAGCTAATGCTTTCTTTCGTAAGATCATTCACTAATGAAACATTTCTTTGGTGGTTTTCAATGCACATACATATCGATGCATAAAGAATAGTGTCTCGGGTGGTNTGCGATTTCAAAACTTGTACAACGCTCAAGAGAGCATCGAAAACACCTGGAGCTAATGCTTTCTTTCGTAAGATCATTCACTAATGAAACATTTCTTTGGTGGTTTTCAATGCACTTACATCTCGATGCATAAAGAATAGTGTCGCTCAAAAATTGTAACATAAGTAAAAAACATGAACAATATAGCATAGACGTTATTAGTTTACTCGATAGTGGCAGTAAATTAGTTTATTGTCCTCAACGTGGTATACAGGCAGTTTGTTACTGCTCTCTTGGCAATAAATTATTTATTTATTAATTTAATTATTACCGGTCTCATTGGCACGATGTTGGTGCAGGACTTGTACACAGTGTAGCCAACGCTTTGACTTCGGGATATAAGGGTAATGGTAAGTGTGCCTCGGTTTATGTTGTCAGGCCATTCGGATTTCTTTAAACTTAAAATTATCGCCAACATCGGGCCATCAATTCAATTTACTTACTCTTGTTACGCTACCTACTCTGTTCTTTCTGCATCGAGCGTGTGGAACGAATATTGCATTGTCTAAGCTCTTTGTGTCATTAGCTTTATTTTTTGTTTTACAACAAATAGTCTCTTTTGTGACAATATTTATTCGGATAATATTTAAATTCGTAGAAGTTGGCAATTCGTATTATGCAGCCATATTGCATTATTTGCAGTGAAGTCACATGACCTTACGTATGTGTTTGTTCGTCTTCTAAACTCTACAGTCTTAATCCGAGCATGATGAAAATTTGCACACTTGAGCTTCAAAACACTGGGAAAAGAACCGTCTACTTGAGATTTCAGAAGACCACCTTTTCCCCCATTTTAATTTTTTCTTGAAATTTTTGTATATTTACTTCTATTAACGTCTATTATAAAATCTAATTAAATAAATAATTAAAAATTTAAGACCTTTTAAACTAAACTATCTATTAATTGGTATAAGGAGGATACTTATTCAGGTCGTGTGTTAAATTTTTACTCTGAGAATACTTTAACACAAAAGAGAGCTATGATTTATAACTTAATAGATCTATAATTACGATCCCATAGAATTTGTTAATAAAAATATTAAAGAGGTATTGTATTATCTTCAAAACAGGCAACAAAGAAAATGATTTATGCAGTGTTTCCTTAAAACAAGTTGATAACTCCTTCACTTCATAGATTACTAAAGTCTGAGAACATTAAATTGATTTCAACATTATAAAAAAAAAGAAATAATTTGATAACGAAAGTGAAAGATAAGAAAGATCGCAAGAATACTAACAACGTAGTACAAAATAAAATGTAAAGATTGTAATGCTAGCTACGTAGGGCAAAGAAATACTAGAATCCAGGAGCACAAAAGAAACTTAAAATCAGTTGAACAAAGTGTAGTTACCTCATATTGCATTAATAATGATCACTTGATGGATTGGGAAAATGCATTAATTTTGAACAAAGAAGTTAACACACAGGAAAGTTTGAATTTATCCGCAGACACCGTAAAAGTATCTGGTTTACACAATACAATATTATAACATGTTCGTTTCCGCTTTTTTTAAAAACCTACATTGTGTGTATATTTATGTTTATACGAATATCGTGTTCATTTGTCCTGTTGTTATATTTATTGTTATAATTTGTTGTTACTTGATCACCTGACGACTTGAATCCAAGTCGAAACGTAATGAGCTCTTCACAGAAAATATAAATATTATTCGTCAATAAAATTATTTAATTATTAATTATTTATTTAATTTTGCTTAATTAATTTCCAAGTTTTAATTTTAATCATTGAATATAACAAACAGTTTTAATGCGAGCATGATGAAAATTTGCACAAATTACCTTCAAAATACTACGAAGAGCACTGTCTTCTTGAGATTTCAGAAATCCATGTAGGAAGCAGGAGTCGTTTTCACCTTTTCGTCTTTTCCTTCGCAAGTCTTTCATAAGAATTCATTGTTGCATTTCACTCACTGACTAGTCTTATTCATTGTTGTGTAGAGACTAGATCGGTTCGGAAATATTTGTTTTTTCGTATACTCATAGCAAAAACGCATAAGAACTCAAAATACAGTATACTCTCAAGGATAGAAATATAAGTATATAAATAAAAACAAATATTTTCTATCCAATTCCTTCCCTCGGGCAACGCGGGGATCATTCAGGAATATTTTTACATTCTTCCAAAGGACATTTATGAATGACGCAGTCATATTTGTCACCGTTATGCAAAAGGGTTGTGCTTACAACCCTATTAGCAGATGTCACCATCTTCTAAGTACTAGAGACAACTTGGGAGACACACCGGTTCGGAATTAATGGTGTGAATGAATTATTGTAGATGTTTATGAATCTTCTATTACAGCGCTGTCCAACTTATGACCCGCGGGCCGTATTCGGTCAGCGAACCCTTTTTTACTTAGGAAAATGGGGAACGGGGATGCATTTTCGAAAAATGAAGTAGAGTTGTGTTTTGAAGGTCATGAGTGTAAATTTTCGTAAAGCTCTGATTAACATCGTTTCTTATATTTAAGGATTAAAATTAAGACTTGGAAATTAAATAAGCAAAAAATCGAAGAAAAAATTAAAATGGGGACGAGGTGAATTTTTGAAATCTCAAGTAGACAGTGCTCTTCCCAGAGTTTTGAAGTTCAAGTGTGGAAATTTTCATCGTGCTCGGATTAAAACTGTAGATTTGTGTATAAGACGTACAAACACATACTTAAGGTCGTGTGACTTCAGTGAAAATAATGCAATGTGGCAGCCTAACATCTACGAATTTGAGTAATATCTGAATAAATATTAATAATTGCAAAAACGACTATTTGGTGTAAAGAAATAAATGTTAATAACGCAAAAAACTTAAGACGCAATGCAATATTCGTTCTNGGGGGGGGAGCAGCACAAAAATTGTGTACGAAATGTACGCGGTCAGAATTAATATTTGATGTGGAATGTACAGTGAGAGAAAATAGAAAATTGAGTCCGGAATTATTCCGTCATGCAATACAATACGGTAACATTTTATTATGGTACTAAACATTAAAAAAGCATTTTTAGATAAAGGAATCCACTATTTTTTCCAGCTTAAAATAATACAATTTTGTTGATGAGAATAAAAATGTCGCGTCCGAAAGAAAAAAAAAATTGACCGATTGACTGATCAGTTTTCTTCGTGTTTACCTCTCCTTCTTCTTCTCGAAATCCTTTGCACAAGAAAGAAAAGAAAACATGACCTGTGGGTTAAGATACATTACATAGTGCTGTAGTATTCGATAAGGGATTCTGTTTGCTTAATAGTTTACGAAAAGCCCAAAGTGTCGACTGGAAGACGTTACCGCACTGTTTTTCTGGGAATATTCAAATCCAATAAATCGTCCCTACGATGGATACTCATGGGACCTTAAAAATTGTCCCCTATTCAGAAGTGACCACTTTTCGGTCAGAACAGAATAAAAGGACTTGGTAGGGAAACGAATGAGCAGAACTACATAAATCAAAAATAATGCACAATATAAAGTATATATTCAGAATATATTTTTTTTAACTCGAAGTCCATAAATTAGGGCTTTTATCACTTTCATAAACCTTCCTCAAGTATGTCAACGCAACTAAAAATGAATTTTAATCTTTTTCTATTACATGTTTCAAATTGCCTAAGGTTTCCAAAACTTCTTTCTCATAAATAAAAAATTCTCATTGAAGCGGTGAAAATTGTGTATGAGCCCCCCAATGGATTATGAGCCCCAAAAATAGGATAAATCTCTCTCATAATGGAAAAAAAAGAGAAGAAATCTTCATATTTTTATTGTTATTATTCGCGTCTACGATCATATTCTAACAGAAATATTTTTTATTTCGACCTCGCACGCAGAAATTTTTTTTTATTGAATATTACGTCTTTTCAGCAGTTAATTCACCTGACAAGGGTCTAATGACGGAGACCGTTGAGACAATGCGTCTTGAATAGTCTGAGAAGAATAGTTACGATTTATAAACAATATTTTCCTAATACGTACTTGTGAAATAACTTTGTTGTGTTATATTAATACAAATTCGCAGGTAAGGTGATAATATTATAACAAGTAGTAAACTATTTTTATTCTCCTCTTAGGAGTTTGCTAAAATGTTAAATCCACCTCTACCTTCCGGAGAGTAAATTAGTTTATTGCCCTTCACGTCGTTATACGCAGTTTGTAACTGCTTTTTGGACAATATATTTATAATAATAATAATAATAATTATTATTATTATTATTCCTTTTTAATTTTTCTATAAATAAATCTTCACTCACGAAAGACGGGGATTTAGAAAAGAAGTGACGAGTTCCACCAGCTTCGAAAGGAACATCACAGACGAAACAGGAAAAGGCGTGGGTTGCTGTAACCGGAAGTGAGCTCACACGCATTGCAACACACGAGCCACTTACAGCGACCTTCCATCCGGAATTCCTTGAGACAACTCAAAATCGGGTAGAGGGGTGTCATGGTCTCCGTGCGCTACAGATAACCATTTTATCTCGCACTTCTTCTATATCACTGTACAGCCTATAGGTCATACGCATGGCGATCATTGCCAAGTACGTTCCAAAGTTGATCATCGTTGAATGGTGTGGTCGCTTCGCCATTGGCGAGGATAATCAAATATTTGATGCTGGAAGGTATTGGAATGTTGGTCGATACGAACGACAAGGACCTTCCAGCCCCGAGTCAAAGTCAAAGGAGCCGCGTTCCTTGTCCACATACGTCGAAGACCGACGCCAAAAGTGCGCGTAAATTATCTCATAATTTAATCAATTCTGTATATACAAGCAAATATGTGGGGAAATAATTCTAGCAATAAGAATAAATTATAATACATATATGAGAAAAAATTATACTTATTGAAATTTTTATTATAAATATAACCTATTTTTTTAGAACTAACCATCCCGCATACGTGTAAGTTATTAACGCTGCTATGAAATATTGATGTTATATTAGATGTTACACAAAATGTAGTCCATACAGCTGTACATTATTTACACCTAATAAAGCTACGATAGTTCCGGTATTGTTGAATGAGAATTATAAATTAAATATGTGTTTCACGAATTTCGATTTCAACAGAAAGGTATCAGTTAAGACTTCTCCATTATTTAAATGATTGATATTCGATTGCACAAAAAGTAATGTAAACAAACTTAACGGAGACGATACAAGTCGCACAAAGTTCTCATTTGAAATATTTTGAAAGTTAAGTGTTCGCAAATATTTGCCGATGATATCTTTGGCGAGACTTGGCATATGTGAAGTCAAGCTTTGTCGATGGTGCCTCAATGGGGCTACGGGAGGCAAATAATTGAAGCAAATATTTGTCGATGCCTCTTTGGCAAAGCTTGGTATAGCCGTAGCTTAACCAGTTTACTTCATTTAATAATACGGTCACCGTCCCACGAGAAAAAAAGAGTCCCTTTTGACATTTCCCTTGAAAATGATAAGTGTAACATGCGCTGTACGTATATTTGTAAGTAGCAAATGTCGTCCTCTTCTTCAAAGATTCTTCCTCTAAAATTCAGTTGACCCTACGCAAATGTCACAGAGCGACGCCCGGGTTACTGGGAAATTAGTCACTTATGACTTAACAGTCATCAGGTGCGAGTGTTGTACATTGCTTCAGCGTAAAACATTCTACAGAGGAGTCCAATGTCACCTCAAATTTATACGCTATTTTTTTTATAAATACGGGGTTGCAAAATATAACTTCTTCACCGATTCACCCACTCGTATGCACTATTCGTTCGTTTCCAGTTGTTCAAAGTTTTACGTCTTCCAGAGTCACAAAAATTCAAATTTCTCTTACGTACTTAAGTACATAAAAGCTAATTAACGTTTCCGATGGAAATGATATGTCGAATAATTGTCGACAATTAATCAAATTTTCTTCACTCCCTTACCTACTCAGAGTTTTGCAGGTTTTCTTTGATATCTCAAAACGTGTCATGGTTGTTTGTATTGTCAGTGCAAGGGTATACTTACAAGATTTGCATTAATAGTTGTTTCAAAATTATATCACCGTACACTAATAACTATTTTTTTGTATTGCTATAGTATAATAATTATTATAAGATTATTGAGTAGCACATGAAAGTGGAATAAAGAAAATGCTGGTCTTATGACCCCAAGCCACAAGTTTAAAAAAATATATTTTTCATTAAATCGATCCACGAGAGTAACATTCAGATTTTTATTCCTTTTTTATCCAATTTTTATTGCCACCATTTTTTGAGTTTGTGATTTCTACACTACTGGGAAAAAAATCTAGGATTAGAAAGCGATGAAGGGAGGGGGGAATAGTTAGTTTTCCTTCCCACTAAAAGAATTACAATCATTTATTACATTGTCGTATACTTTTTAAATAATTAATTACCAAAAGTCCGTACGTATCATGTAGTAATAGAAAAATGACTTTTGAATACGGATACTTCAATGCACGGCAATAAAAAGTTATTATTAATAATGGTATTTTATATCAGATATTAATCTTGACACAGTGGAGTATATCATTGTCCCTTCCGCGTTTCTACCCAGTTCATTTTAGGGTTCTGTGAATTGTTTAGAGAGTCTCCTTTATTTGGTTTCGAAGATAAAAGTAGCTTATCGTGGACTTACGTAGTTTTTAGCTTTTTAACATCCCAAATATTAAGCGAGCAGGACAAATTCGACTTATTTCAATGAATGCAGACTTGTCCCCCCCCCAAAAAAAAATGAAATTGCATTTGTAGTCCTAAAAAAAAGGAAATAAAAGGTGTGTATCAAGTTTGAGAAATGAATGCTCAAAAATAAATGTACAACCCCATATAAATGATAAATAAATAAATTTATAGTCAAAAAAGCAGTAACAAACTGCGTATGACCCTGTAGAGGACAATGAACTAATTTACTCTCCGGAAGGAAGCAAGCAAGGGACCATCCCATCATTTCCGATCAAAAGCTCTAAGGCAGAGGGGGATTTAACATTTCAGCTTTACACTCCTAAGATGAGAATAAAAATAGTTCAGCACGTGTTATAATATTAAGATAATACAAATAAATTTGTATTTAATAAAGTAAAAAAAAAAGATTTTTCTGAAATACGGATTATTAGGAAAATATTGCTTATAAATCGTAACTATAAAAATAACTCGAAATTTGAGAAATATTATTTGGAATTGCACGGAATTAAAATTCTTTGTTGTTACAAGACACGCAACACACGATTATGACAATAACTGAATATATCTCTGAACCAACACCGAAGTTCATACACACTACAATAGATAAAAAGGGTAACATTGCGCAATACGTTTGACGTAAGTAAAAGGAAAAACTACTTTTTACGAACGCGTGCGCTGCCATTTCAACTCATTCGACGTGCTTCGAAATACGCATTTCATTTGGAAAGCGGCGATGTATGTTTCATAGGCAAGTGTCTAGACTCCTACTCGCTCCGTCTGCCATTGTGCTCTCGCAGAAAAACAGGCTTTGCAAGTGTTCATACACTATATGACGTACATGCTGCTTTCAGTCTTTTCCGTCTGTCGCAATGTTTAAATTTAAACGAGAAAATATCTCTCCAACTAGAAACTCAGTAGCAGTGCTGA
>NNCF01131693.1:117723-150373 GCA_002313205.1 Laupala kohalensis | reverse complement strand
TAATAATAATAATAATAATAATAATAATAATAATAATAATAATAATAATAATAATAATAATAATAATAATAATGAACGGGAACGCACTGAGTTTATAACTTTATTGTAAAGTAGTAAAAGCAAATTAATTTATTTTCCTCAACGTAGTAAGAGTCAGTTTGTAACTGCTGTCTTTACTATAAACTATTAATTAATTTATTTATTTATTCATTGCTATTCTAACTGACTTCATGTTGGTACAGGGCTTGTATACAGTGTAGCCAACGCTTTTACTCCGCCATCGTCCGTAAGAGTAATGATAAGTGTACTACGCGTTATGATGGCAGAACTTTCGGATTTCTTTAAACTAAAATCTGTTACAAACATCGGCCATCAATCCGATACTCGGTGCTTGAAACAAAAGCCGCCAACTCGACGTTCGAAAATCTCAAGTGAGTGAAGAACTGCGAGACGGTAATAACAATACTCGGGAGAGAGTCTACCACTGACAGCCAGGAGTGCGGCGTTATAATTTTCCGTTAAAACTGGGATGAAAACACAAATCCGAGTAAGACCTGATGGCGTGTATTTTGTTCTATACATTATTCTGTTGTGTGCTCTGCCTTAGGGCTCTTCATCTGAATTGATGGGATGGTCCCTTGCTTACTTCCGGAGAGTAAATTAGCTTATTGTCACAACTTTCGGCCAGGTGAAAACTGAGACGAGTCGGGAATTGAACCCAGAGTACAGGGATGTTAACCGCTACACCACCCGTTCGCCTTCCACCTCTGTACACCGTTTCCACCCAGGTTTTATTTGGTTCTGTCTGTCCTTCACATGGTCATACGCAGTTTGTAACTTTAAAAATATTATTATTATCATTATGAAAAATATTCTCAGAGATATACATCCGGTGCGTAGTGAGTGACATGCCATTTCGGCATACGTCCTTCCGTGCTAATCTTTAAAGTTCAACACAGTAGACACAATTCTACAAGTCTCCAAAATGATTGGTTTTTACAATTTATTGACAATTTCTTTTGAATCTAGATCTATTTTTTAAATGTGCTTGTTTTAAATTGAACTAAAATATTTGCTGTGATAATTATAGGTATTACACGTATGGAATGAAACCTGTGTATTTCTTTGTATTCTATTGCAAGAGGTGTATATTTAAATATCTTTTCTGATTCAGCTTTGTTTGCGTTGTGGTCTGTTGGGTGGGGGCCATCAATGAGGAAAAAAGATTTTTCTAGTAAGTCATGTAGGAGGATGTCAGGTTTGTTGGCTGTGATTGTTTTGTATGCATGGATTCAGATATCACAATACAATCTAAATATTTTATTTTTATTATTATTATTATTATGTAGTGGTGATCACTTCATGGCTCGAAAGGAGTTCTAGCTGGTTAAAATTTCCAATCCCAGGTTGCTACCCGCTCTCTAATCTAAAGGAACAGATGCACTTCCTTAAAATGTGGGCTGCGCCAAAAAGAGCGATCACTTGGATTTCCAATTCTCTTGGTTTGCCTGAGATGGAATCTAAATGCTTCTTTAAATTTACATACAGCGCACCAAGGGAACCTACACTGACATGGATAATCTTTGTTTTAACTCCCCACTTCCTAATAATTTCGCTTATTTCGAATCTTTGTATTTCAGCAGCTTTTCTGCTTCTTTCTGTGCAAGGTTTTATTAGTTGGTACTGCTACTTATTACTATTATTATAATAGAATAGTTAAAGATAAATAATATTCCCAAGTGAGATGATTCATTCTCGCAGAGTTTTTGCAAACCTTGACGCTGTTAAAAATATTTAAATTTCGATTCTGTTAATGTTCCTAGACTCACAGTTTATCTACACTCTGTCCCTACACTATGCGGTTGACGAGCATAGATGCTTAAACACACACACGCTATCGAGTGACATGAAACATTCACAGTTACAAATCCTACGTGCGCTCTCTCCTTCTCAACAAACAATCCAACCATAAGAGGAATAAAAAGACGAAATTACCAGTTGGTGCTCACGCACTGAATCTTGTTCTCAGACTCACACCGTTCGGGCGTGAAACGTGTCCGCGACGTCCACAAAATATTGAGCGATTTGCTCATAATTTTAGGGATACCGCTCTCCTCTCTCAATGATAACACATGACTCCACACACACACACAACACCGGTTCACTGCGCATAAAATACTACTGTGAACCCTTACAAAACATAACAACGAAACAAGTGTTAAAACATGGAGGACCGATATGGTTTATGTTGTTAACGCTATGTTCAAATGTAGGCAGTAAACAGAGCCCAAAGAATGAGGTGTGAATGTGTGTCTGAAAATTTCTTTGAGTCCTCGCGAAGTATCTAGAAGAAAACGATATGTTCCGAACTAATGAAATGTTGGGATATTCACTGAGCAGCTGCCAAGGACGGAAGCATAACATATAGGTTCATACCAACAGTAAATTTCAGCATCAAAACCAGAAAGTGGTTTGAACCTCCACAAGAATTATATAAAATGTTCACTGGCCATGGAAATTTTAACAACTATTGGGCGATAAGGAACTTGAAGGATGTGCGGACAGGGGGTGGAAGATGTTCAGCACGTGCTCCATGAAAGTATGATAACTGAAGTAGAGCGAGCGGAATGGTATATGTAAAACTAAGGCGGCGCGGGATATGCGGAACTCAAAGGGAAGAATATATCAAGCGCGAGGAAGTCTGTGAAGGATATGAACATCAAATTCTGACAATACGAAGAGCGTGTAAATTACGATAGTTCCACTGCCTCTACGAAGTTAGGAGTGAAAACGTCGGTATGTCTTCCAAATGTGCGACTCCCGAACCATCGGGAAAATGATGCAGGGATTAAAGAGAAACAATAACATATCACACCGAACAAAACATGGTATGGCATGAAGAAACAACAGAATAACAAGTTATGAAGAATAAGGCAGCGAGACATATATAGACAAGGATAGAAACAGTGAGACAAACATCAAAGAAAGAGAGAGAGAGAGAAACCTAAAACAGACACTTACTTACATACGTGCCGACAGGGATCGTCAACTGGACCACTCTATTGGATAATAGTGATGAATAACATGCTGAACAGGATCGCGACAGCAGAAATTAAGTTCGTCGCTCATGCAGACGATTTAGCAACAGTAGTCGAGGTCAAAAGTCGGCAAAATTTAGAACAAAAATCACAGGAAACATTGAATCAACTAGAGGAGTTTGGAAAGGAATTAGGGTTAAAACTGTGGGAAACTAAGAAAAAAGCAATGTGGGTGAGTCATTCCAAAAGAACGCAGAAGAGATCCTATTGTTAAGCTGCAAGGTAAGAAAATACAGACAGTGAAAAGTAAAAATATCTCGGGATTATTGTGGACGAGAAACTATTGTACATGAAACACAGAGTGTAGCAAAGAAAAAAAGATCTATAATCCATTGCTGCGAGTTGGGTTGAATAAATACGATGTGGACAGCCAAGATGTGGTCAAAATGTATAAAGGGGCAGTGAGATCTATACTTGTACACGGATGGAGTGTATGGGGTCACGTAGTCATCAAACAGACATATGAAAGTAAGTTAAGTCAAATACAAAGGATGTGTCGACGAACTTTAACAGGAGGGTATGGGACAATTTCTACAGATGCCTTGGAAATTGTGCAAGACTTATACATCTAAAAATTGCGATATAGAAGAATAATAAAACAAGGAAAGATACTAGAAATAAATGGAGAGACAATAGCTAGAACAGACAAAGAGAAATGTAAAAGAATTGGTCCAGGGATGGCAGGAGCGATGGGATAAGAGTATCAAAGGATGGTTGACTCAAGAATATATACCACAAGTAGACTTTGCGGAAAGAGCGAGAAAGTGGTTCCGTTTGACACCTCAGGTGATAAGAGTTCATAACAGGCCACGGCAATTTTGAGACGTATTTACAACGTATGGGGAGAAAAGATGAAGGACTCTGTATTTGTGGAAAAAAGAATGAAAAGATGTGGAAATAGATCATGTATTTTGGAATTGTGAGCCATATGGGAAAGAGAGTGCAGAGTATCTAATGTTTTTAAAGAAGGGTGGAATTTGGAAGAACAGAGAGAGGCAAGAATTGATACGGACACGGGAAAGATATGAAAAGTTAAGAGAATATGCCACTACATTAGGAATAATACGAGATGAATTAAAAAGAAGAAAGGAAATAGAGAAGGAGCAGTGAGACACGCAGAAAAATGAGACAATTACGAATAAGAGACAGACAAGGAAGACAAACGAGTAAGGACAATGGAAGAAATGGCAAGACATGACATGACATGACATGACAGAAGATGCCCCCCTGCGCCCCCTACTCCAATGACTCCCCAGAGAAAAGCAGACAAAAGGCGTGAAGATATTAAGATGCAGTACCCTTGCAATGAATATGTTGGAGGCAAGGTGATTAATAGAATTTAGTTTTGTAAATAAGAGTGTTAAAATCTAAAATATAAAAATAAATAAATAAAACAAATATAAAAAATACACCTCTCAGGTAATGGTTTTATGGCCGAGATACAGTGCTGGTATTCTAATATAATGAATAAATGAATAATATATCTTATTTCCGTGATTATCCCCCCTCCACACCCGAGTTCAACTTGTATTCTCCTTGAACAAAAGAATTGGTGTGGACATGAATGAAAATACATGCTAAAATACCGTTCTAAATTTCATCTCTTCACCCAGATAATACCACCTGATAAATGAGAAGAATAATTAGAAATTTATATTGTCAATTCCATTTGAGATGCAAGAATTTTATTTGTCTTATTTAGATTCTGTTTACGAAAGGGATACGTAGGGGAGAGATTAGGTTGTACTGTATACAAAAGTCATATTACTTTTTGGAACTGTTTACAATGACACAATTGACAAATAACCAAGAAAAGTCGTTAGACAAAACCGTGTGTGCTTTGACTCGTTAACATAGTAGATTAGTGCCGTCAGCAAAGAACACCATTTTATAATATGATGCGGAGGATGATACATCGGTGGCGTATAACAACAATAATAGAGTAGGGCCTAAATCTGAACCTACAAGAAAGAGGTTCAGGTTCCGACAGACAATGCTGGAGTACATGATTTTTAGCATAAGAAATTGGTACCTAACATATTATCATTTAACCTATAACAAACATACCACAATAACACACATACCACAATTGGATATTAACTTAATTTCAGAGTAATAAGCTACGACTGTGAACTTGGGGTCCATCTTCTTATTAAGCATGCGCAATAGGCAAAGGAGACATAATTTTCTTTCAATAAATTCTCTATTCCCATTGAATTATTAGCAATTTAAAACTTAAACAATAGTTTTATGCAAATTCATCTTTTTTTCATATACAATGAACGATTATATCTGTTCTGTAATTTTAATAATAAAATTATTAACGGTAAATAGTATATTTTAAAAAATTTCCTACAAAAGTGGGAAATAGTATCAGTTAAATAGACTTTTTTGACGCTTCCAATTGGTAACACTGTTGGGGACCCCTAGATGCATTGCGCCGAACGGCAACAAAGTCTGAATACCACCCGCTCTCCACTCACCAAACAATCCATCCTTAAGAGGAAGAGAAAATAAACGTAATTATCGGTTACTTTAAACGCCGATGACGTAGAGAATTCATTCTTGATTATCCATTCACACGAATGAAACGAGAAGTCTGAATGCCATTCACTATTCTCTCCATCGAGCTCGTGCTAAACAATACGCACCGGATAAAGCATCAAATTTTTCAAGAGTAATTCCTAAGAGATCAGATCTTCCAAGTTCCCAATTAGACGTGACAAAATTATTAATTTACTTCTATCACAAAACAGAATCAAGTAATTAACGCGATGAAATGTTTTTCCGCCCTCGTCCGCACGATGTGTATTAGATCTTCAAAAAACGATCGACTTGTTTCCTAGGAGTCTCTTCGGATATTCAAGGAAATATTAAGTAGTATATAAATTATTTCCAAAAAGTTAAAAATTACGTACGACAACGAGGAGGATGATAAACTAATTTACTCTCTGGAAGCAAGAAATGGACCATACCATCACTACGGATCACAGCACCCGAAAAAAATAAAAGAAAAAATCAGGTGTTTCAATTGAGGTAAGAACTTGAACGATAAACGCGTGTAACGCTTTGAAAGTGTGTCTGTCTGTCTGTCTGCTACCTGATCACGACTCAACCACTGAACCGATCGCGATGAAATTTGGCAATTAGATAGTTTAGATCTCCAGGGATGAACATACGCTCACTTTTATTTCTGAAAGTTTTGATGAGAAAGATAGAAATGGTTTTTGACAATAATAGTCGACGAAATAGGGAAAAATCAGTTGTATTTGCTTACGCTACCTTAACGGTTAGTGATAGAAAAGAACTATGAATTGCAATATATTTTACCACAAATAGTTCTACCAAAATGTCCGCGATAGCAATTATCTATCTACAAAAATTAACCAAAATTATCGATAGAACGTTATTAAAAATAGAAATGTTAAAATACTTCAATTTAAGAGAAAAATTTAAGAAGGAAAATATGAACCAATAGTCAAATTTAATGGATTGTTTGTGTTTTGCATTTAACAAAGACAAAAATAGTTGTTTAATCGTAAAATTTCGAAGAATTGTTTAGATTTTACAAAACTGTTAATGACATGATGCGGACGCGTTCATGCCTCGGAAGCGAATATTCGACCGGCGCGGTTCCTGCGAGATGCAGTGTATTGTATACAATACAGTTTTGTATTCAATTTGTATTAAAATGAATTTGAAAATGTAGGATGCTGTACGTGTTTTTAAAAACCTGGAAATAATAGTATTTTGATCTTATAACATGGATTTTATTATTTCCCGAGTAAAAGATTAGTCCTAGAAAAATCTCGGGTAACACCTGGTAATTAGCTAGTGTTAAATAAATGTTTCGAACTTAAATCAATTAGTACAAAAGAACTATGGTAACGTTGTGGTAAAACATGCTAAGAATAAAAAGTTAAAAGGTTTCCAATATTACACTAACCGTTAACCTTAACACAAAAATATTTAATTGTAGAGAAAACTGATATTAACATATCTTACTGGTCATTAAAGTCCTTGACATTATATCCTGCAGGAGATTATTCTCGGAACAATATTTCTTTTAAGATAAAGGTCTCAATGATGAAGCAAAACGTGGCAGTAAACTCGTGTTTCACTATACAAATAATATGTATCTCTTCATCAAATGATCTGAGGTCTTGAAAGAAGCCGTAAAGTAGAAGATATCTACTTTCGTGGTATTTTCGTCTCATATGATACGATGTCTAAACAGTGTTCATGACACAGGATCCTCGTTTTGTGGGAACACTAGCGAAACGCCGCTCTTTTATCCGAACAGATATTTCGCATTCGCATGGATCTCTCACGTTTTACTACAAATGAAAATAAAACAGTCTTGTTCACGAATACAATACTCGCAATACGAATACTATTCATCGTCCTAGAGAGTCAACAGTTATTTGCCAAAATGGGCCACATAGTTCTGGAATCGTTCTACATAATTTCCCCCCCCCCCCACCGAAGTCATAAAAACGTTAAATTGAATCTCTTCATATCCGCGGTTAAAAGCTACCTATTGCACCAGTGTTTCTACATTGTAAAATAATTTATTGATTTTAATAAAAATTAAAGTCGTCTTATAGTTTATCCAGCCATTGCTGTAGTACTTTCAAAATTACCGACAACAATTTCAAAACTATTTTCCAGCATGCTTCTATTATGTCTTGTTATTCATATGAGTTTAGTTTTATATGTACTCAAGCTTGGCACGGTTCTGCACATAGATTATGTAGCCCCATTGTGGGACGGGTTTTTCTCCGGTTTTCCTTGGGTAGAGGCGGATTATTTTATACAGACCCTTGTCTGAGGGCGGCGTCTACCGTAATAATAAATTTCGAATTTAGCATTATTTAATAGTTACGATTTAAAACAATACCTTCCGAATAATCTATAGTTTGATAATAATGTGTACTTGTGAAATCACTTTTTTGTGTACATACAAATTTGTTGGTATGCTGTTAATATTATGACACGTACAGAACTATTTTTATTGTTAGGAGTGTGTTGAAATAATAAATCCACTTCTTGATCGGAATTGATAGCATGGTCCCTTGCTTGCTTCGGAAGAGTAAATTAGTTTATTGTCCTCTACGTGGTTATACGCAGTTTGCAACTGCTTTTTTTGACAATAAAGTTTATTAAAATGAAACATACAAATGTTAGATGGTACCGTGGTTAATGCCAAATATTCCGATACACACAAACATTCAATTTCTTTCTGTAACTTTTATGAACAATATTATCTGACAGTATCTCCCACACACCTCGAACGTAACAGACCCGAGTTTTTTTTAAAACAATAAAATAAACGCTACCTAGATTATTCTTTTATTCCCCATAACCATGTTAGATTGCTTGTAATATAAAATACAATCAATGCAATTAATTCAAATTTTTCTCGTGTGATAAGTGATTTGTCATCTGTAAAATGCTTATTTGACTCGTTCGGCTTTCAAAAGCAGCGACTGTCTGTATTTTTGCTCATAAAAAAATAATTTTAAAATTCTTCTCGACGCACGCCTACTCAACACGGTGAATAGATCTATATTAGCGGAAAGAAATAAAAAACATTTTTCAATTTTCTCCATCTTACCCTTAAATTTTAGATACATTAAATCGGTACGAGGATAAAAGCCCCTCGACAGCTTGCGACGGATACCCCGGGTTCGATTCTCGACGGGGCCAGAAATTTCATTGGCTTTTCACTTCAGTATCTCAGTTCTCATTGCATGGAAAAGTGAGTCTATATTATATCTAGGCGATGTTTCCTCAAAAATGTTTTACGATTTGTCTATAGATTAAACCCACTTAGAATTGGTTCTCACTTTTGCACTTTCATACACGGCCGAAATGAAAACACGTGCATACGAGATGTTAAAAACTGTATGTTCTATGAATTATTCCTTTACTATTGAAGGAAAATCAAAATAATTCATTCACACAATGACAGGTGAGGGGATTCCATGCGGACGGGCTGAGCGGGAGACGGCTCCAGAGCCCTTCCACTCAACGGGACGTTTCAAGTGAACGCGCAACGGTCAAGTGTCAAGAAGACACCACACCCTTTGAAACTCGTTGAAAGAAATAACCGATTTACTTCAAGTCGTTGTACGTTGGTCATCACAGAAGAAGCGACCTACATCTTTAACTGGACAATGTAGATTTTATTATGTCACTTTAAAATATCGACAAAAAAATTTTCTTTAGCAGAAGGTTCAACTTCGACCAATATTTTACGTATGAGGTACGGGAAGAGAGTAGCTGACCAATCAATCATGAGAACAAAATACAATAATTTTAATCATAACCCAAAAGTATTGAGTTTTAAACATCTTCGTACATTCGTAGAAATTCAATAGAAAGAAATGTGGACTAAATCTCCCCCATCGCTGCACCAAAACAATTCTGAAATCTCGCAGACAGTACTTTAGTCAGTACTCAAGGCCGCATCAGTGAAATGTTACCGTATTAACAAGGTGTCTACAAAAGTTCTACAATAAAGTTTCCAATTTCGACATGTTAATGTTATGGATTCCAATTATGTTAATTTAATGAAGAACGTATTTCATTCCATGTGCTTTTAATACGTTTCAATACAACTACAAGTCGTTTTCCAATTTCTAAGATGAATATTAATGATTGTTTGAATTTGTTCATGTTACGAAAGATAAGAGTCAACCCAGCAACCTATTCCAAGAGTTCACTGATGTTTTGTAAATACTTGATAACCCATTAAAGAGTTCTAATTGCAGAATGCTAATAACAGTAGGAATTACTTAGAGAGATTGACATGTTTAAGTAATAAACTGCTTTCTATTTAAAGTTATTCCCCAATTTAAGTTCAATCACCTTGTCATTTCCTGATTGAAAATACCCATATTTTTTTTTCAGATATTCCAAGTTTGTAGACACCGTGATTAATACCGCGCAAAAAAATAAAAAAAAATTAAATAGTTTTAATAATTCGAAACTACGTTGAAGTACTCAACACATGAACGCACCTATTTCATCAACATACCTCAGAAACAAAACTTCAAGAGTTGTCACACTTCACTGCAAAACTCCATTGAGCAATAGAAAAAAAAATATCGTTGCAAAATCTTCTGTGATCAGGGTGTATCTTTACTATCCGATTATCTTCAGAATCAATCAAATCTTGTGATAATATAAACACTGTATATTACCAAGTTTAAAACACGTGATTTGTATAGTGCGCGCACAGAAGAAAATGTTGACATCACATTAAATTGATTACACTCCTTAACACAACACTTAAAGAAGGGAATACGGAAAATAAATTCACTCGTATGTAACGAAAACTGAGTTGAAATAAAATCCACAGGAACGTCAAGCACTGATTCGATTCACACGTAAAAACATCGAAGTTGATCTATCAACAACTCAACTTCGCACACGCCAAATTACTACGACGAATTTCACGTAAAAAAATAAATTAAAAAACACAGACACACACACCATCAATCTCGCAACAACAGAAACGCGACGAACTCGGAACAAAACAACGTCGCTCCTGCCCGTCCCAGGCACCTCCGTCACGTCAAAACCGTCCTTCCTTCCGTCCGTCCGTCCGCCCGCGCATGCGCGAAGAGTAAAAGTATACGCTACGGGGACTCCAATCAGCGATGCAGGCAGCGCTCGAGGAGGACGGTTGCAACCCGGTGGCAGCTGCTTGCTTTGCCGGTGCGGTGCGCGCGCGGTGGCGGTGGCCGTGGCGAGCAAGCGAGAGCTCTGCTGCAAGAGCGACTACGACGAGGGCGGGCCGCGAGGCGAGCGGACACTGGCAAGAGGCTGCGCCAGCGGCGGCCGCCAGCGGCTGCAGGGAGCTCTCGAGCGTCTGACAGGAGTCGCGGCGGCGGTGGAACGGCGTCACAGTGGGTACAAACACTAAGCGATTCGTAAATAAAATCTGGAGCGTGTCCCATTCAACTTCCCAATTGTAAGTCTAACAGCGAAAAAGCAGTAAAAATAAAATATAATTTTTAGATAAGAAACATAAACATATTAAAATAATCAAACACGACGACATACTAAACAGTTCAATCAGTTTAAAACTATTTGATCCCAAACCTAAGAAACCTTGTGTTGCCTACACATTTGTACACTGAAAAAGAGTTATCTTCCTTCCTTGAACTCTCTACGGTTCACTTACTGGTTCATCTGAACAAGGTTTCTCGATAACGGTGCGACGTACGGTGATGCTGTTTAGTAATCTCTACGTAGAGTTTTTTGTTCAATATAAATGTTTATATTCCTGTTTTTCAAAATTTGGATATTTAAGAATCTGGAAGTGCGTAAATGAAGTCGGAATGAGCTGTCCACAAAAAAAGCTTCGATTCCCAACATTCAAAGACAATTCTCAAGCTTGGTTTGGATGCATCAATTTGAAAATAGACTCTCCTGGAACCAAGTGGAAAAGATCCGAAGAGATCTCGATCAATTGCAACATTTTGCTTTCCTTATACATTCCGTATAATTGAAAAGTAAAAAATGAATTCTTCGAAAACAAAATATTGTCCAACTGAAGAAACTCGGAAAATATATTTATGGCACGAGAGGAGAGTACATAGATACGGAAGACAAGTACAATGGTGATGGATGAATGAATGAGTTACTCTCTACCTTCTCATATCTTCCCCCTTTTTATTTCTTTTTTTATCGCAAATATAATGTCATACACATTTATTTTACCATGTAAATGTATTCACAAAGAGGTTAAGTGTAAGAGAAGGCATTTGCCTTAACTTCGCCTCCAAATAAAGATGCTCATTATTATTATTATTTATATTATTATTATTATTGTTGTTGTTGTTGTTGTTGCTGCTGCTGCTTTTAAAACCAATGTGGCTGAAATTGGTGAATTAAGAAATACAAAACGTGAGATTGAAGAATTGTAAGACAAAGAAACGAATGGAAAACTATACGAGAGCCTTGTAATGACTTAGTGAATAGAGAACATGGCCAAAATAATTAAAGTAAAAGAAATGATCGTTCAAATGTGGCCACAGTGAAGAAAATAGCTCCATCGTGGTAGAGGGATGGACACGGAAGTGAAGTAGTAACATATGATATTTCCTTATCAGTGGGTGAAAGAAGAGAGTAGAGAACCTTGGGATGACTCGCATGGATCCTGAAGGTAACAGGTAAATCAAAACAAAACAAAACAACGCATAAAGCAAATTCTTAGGTATGATTTCTATCTCCGCAAAGTCTTCAAAATATTTGATATTCATTTTTTTACTTTTCAATTATACAAGTCTTACTCAAACACGCTCTTCATTGCTTTGAACGGGAGTTTTTGTTATTACGGCGCAATATACCCATAATTCCGCATAATTCAGAGCAGACAAAAATACATGCAAAAACAGATGATAGTGGGATATTACGAAAACACGTATCACCCTAAATAACCCTCTTTGAAATTGAAATTTCGACTAATCCTTCCTTAAAAACACAAATATTTTGGCAGTCCTTTAAAAATAATAAATTTACTATTTAAAAAGCAGTTACTAACTGCGTATCCCCACGTGGAGGACAATATACTTATTTTACTCTCCGGAAGAACGCAAGGGACCATCCCATCAATTCCGATCAATGAACCTAAGGCGGAGGCGGATTTAACATTTCAGCTTTACACTCCTAGAATAAGAATAAAAATAGTTAGCTACCTGTTATAATATCAATAGGATACCAACAAATTTATATTCATTAAACGCAAAGTAATCAGTTATTAGTGAGTATCTGCAATACAAGTTCAATTTTCCCCTTTTCTGTAATATTTGATCAATTCAATTACTACTCTCAAGGAGGGTTATATTGTTAGATTGAATAAAGAAAGTACCGAAATGGTTAAAACAGTTTCGAGATATCTATATTCTTCACGAATTGCGTCCAGGTGTGTCTATTATCAAACTTTTACGACGATATTACACGTAAGTTTGTGTGAATGATTTAGTTTCATCTTTATCTCAATATAAAAATGATAGATCAAGGTCAAATTTAAGAACTGAATTTTAACACATTTGATATACAGCCCACAGCAACAATCTTACTGGGTTTCAACATTTTCAAGGATTTGAAAATAAAAATGACTTCCTTTGTACACTACTACCCAACTGACAGCCTGTCAATTACATAAATAATTAAATATAAACATTAGTTCACTTGGTATCTCCTGGCTAATGCGCTTGCTTATTATAAAAAAAAACAACCCGGGTTCGATTTCCGGCGGGGATAAAATAAAATTTTTAACTTACATATCTCAATGACGATGGAGATGGATCAGAGAACCCTCTGCGGTTTACAATTGCAGCTGTAAACTTAGATACGACAATCAGGATTATTTTTACACTCCATTATGTTTACCGAGTGTCCAGTGACCCATGCTGAACTGGACATAAGCTGATATCTTGGTCCTTATTTGGCACAAAAGAGTTTTTTGTGATAATAGCGTATTTTAAAACGTGCTAAGATGAAAGAGAAGAATTAATTCGAGTCATTTAATTAATGAAGTAATTAACGTGAAAACTGATGAGAATTTTTCATGCCCAATTCAATACATAATGAATTTTGACCTAAAAAACCGAAATTTTGACCCACTGTGCAAAGATGGTGGGGAAATCGTAGAGCTGTCAGCCGCGCGCGAGTGGCGATGGCGTAGTGAAGACAAAGTTGCGGGTGTGATGAACAAATAGAAGCTGTTCTCCTATCTGACTGCGGATGACGGAACACTCGATTTCTCTGGTGGCAACTGCTTCCACGATTACGTCTCACCACGGTTCTTTTTCAGGTGACGGTAGCGGGCAACGAGAGAAATAATCTTGGTTGTAATAATAATAATAATAATAATAATATAGGCAGATGTGTTCCTAACTATAGACCTATTATGTCAGAGTCTAACTGAGTTTTAGGTGCCCTAGGCTAATAATTTTGTTCCGTCCCCCTCCCCTCAAAACGGATTGTACTTCGTAAATATTTAACAGTTTTACAACTTTCAAAAAAACATATCTAGGGATTCGTTCATGTTTCAAAAGTTACAACTAATTATTCCATTTTTACAATAAATATTTTAACTAAGCTAGTAAAGTAGTATTAAAATATTAAGACGAGTCACACTTCAGAAATGTCACAAAAATAAGTTCAAACTACGTACGGTCTACTTGAATGTTAAGTACGTATGAGTGTTAAAACATGTTTACGCTAAGCAACCATAAGTAGTAACTTATTGTATACAGACAGATGTTGACGAGNAAAAACAGACAGACAGACGTGCGTTCGCGGCGAGAGACTTTGCTTTATTCTACGAAGGGGAGGAGAAACGGCGAGAAAACGAAATGCCCAAGAATTGCTGAGTTTTGCTTTCCTGGATGCCGATGGAAACGCAAATGATCGTTATAAATAATGAGATATAGAAAGTCAATTAACCAAATAGAAAAAAAAACGAGTGAGCCCTCCTGCAATGACGAAGACACCGACATGGATTGTAATTATGAATATTATTCCACTGACATTTATAAACAGAGAATTTTTGATATGAGATGGGAAGTGATCGTGCAAATCCTAAAACTTCTCGTCATAAATTTTTTTTCACAGGATGAGACAATGTATTTAAAAAAGTATTTCTAATAAACCAATTAATTATCTGTAAAAATAGTACAGCTAGTTATTAAGTCTTGCATTGTACGTATTATTGCTTTGCTGCTGTAAAACAAAATTATATCCATTAATTTGGCAGTGTTAAATTTGTTGTACTACAAAGAAGAGGAACTCATTAGAAAATCGATAGCACGAAATTAGGAAGTACTGTAGAATGTATCTTTCACATTTGACGCTTAAAATATTATGTGATTGAGTTCTTCAATATTTTTCTTTTCATCCATGCCGATGACTGATTTCTTTAATTATAATAGCGTTTGATCTATTGGTTCCAGTCATAGATCATATTCTTGAGCTAACCTATATTCCGTATTATGATACATTTTCTACGTCCGAAACAGAGCCTAGCAAATATTCGTGATGAAACGTTATAACAAGATGAAGCAAGGGATAATGACAAGCACTTCAAAACAAATATGTATTAGTTACATCGTCAAAACATTCCCTACAAAGAATTATGTTTGTCACCTTTTTTCGATTTGTTTTCAAATCTGGATTTTTACGGGTATATTCTACGAACTTTGTAATCGCATGTGGAAATTCTCATACTCAACTAGATGAAGCGAATGCCGGCGTCTGGAAGCGACCGAGCGACTTCGAGGTGGCTTTGGAAGGAGGTGGTATACCAAAAGAAGGGGAGAAGGTCGCCTTGAGAAACGGGCGAAAGAAAAAACGAACGATGACGCCTGGACTGAAGAAACGAGCCCAAGAGATGGAGGAGGAAGAAGAGGAGGAATGGTTCAAAGGATGCCGCATAACACATCGCGGTGAATATTAAGGTAGTACTAGTGTAAGTAGAATTAAGTCACTTAAATATCTCAAGTCGGCATAAATAAACAGACTGACACATACTTCTTGTGATTTCAACTAGAAAAACAATTTAAATGAAATAAAGGCAATTATAAATTACGACGTAATACATTGCGTCTTATGGAGAAAACTCTTATTTTCAAAAATATGACCAACTTTTAAATCACGAAAGTGATGTAAGTTTACTTTGATTTGTAATACATTGATAGTAGTGTTTTTACATCACTTTTATCTGTAGGTCACCGGACATTTGAGAAAGTTATGTAACTTTTTCTGAGGCGAGGTGCATCAACCGCGAAACCGTTGCGCTCGGCCGCCATGTTTTTAAATGCACTCGGGGTCTTTCAACCGAGTCAAACGAGTTCCTGAATATTGTTTGGACTAAATTAGTACAAACAATAGATATAAATTAAATCATGTTTTTTCTTCGTTATTATTCCTATTGTTGCGGTTTAGAACAATCAGAATAATAACAAAGAAACCAATTATACATCTCAGTGATCTGACTAACGTGGAGAGCTGGTCCCTGCTTAAATACGGTCATTGGAACAAATAAACATTCAAATGAGGTAAAACGAAGAAAATTGAATCTTTTTTGGAAATGTAAAGTGAAGAAAATCCCAAAGATATAGAGTACTTTAAATTTTATATATCGTAGTTTCTTCTTGACCTTTAAAATAATAATATCAGGAACAGACCTCAACTCAAGAACCTTTTACTTATATTCAAATTTTATTACACTCATGTATTCCAATCTTGTCTAAACTGATACACAACACACACACACAAAACACGACAGAAAAGTTACTTTGTGGCAAAGGAATTGTAGCTTAAGCAAAACTTCAGGTAATGGATTGCTTTACTACGATCATAAAACTAAGCATTTTTGCAATGTTCGAAATTTGGAAGAAATTAATGTTACGATTAAAACACAACGATAAATATGAATAAATATGTTTCACGCTATGTTTTGATACGTCTGTTTATTTACGTATTTGGAAATAGCGACAAACTAACTGAGCACGTTATACAAGCGCCAGTGGACCGCATCCCGAAACAATGCAATGTCATTCTCTAAATTTTCATTATACAGGGAAATGTTTAAGAATTCCCGATGGTTTCGCTGTTGTCATTCGTTCAAATTCAGTCTATCTTTTTTAGGTTTGTCTATTCTTGCGCTTTAAATTTGTGTTGAAAATAAACACGTTGTCCGATTTTAAAAAAACACATAAGTCTACCACTAATATCATACGCGCAAATAATTTTCATACGTCGAGTGCTTATCGCAGTGGAACCCGCATTGGTAATGCCGCATGGCCCATAATTCGAGAAAATTTGGAGATATGAAAAGAACACAAGGTAAAAATGTGTGAAAAGCGCTTTATTAGGGGAATTTATCTTCAAATTTAGGCTCATTAGCAGCAATACAGACCTAGCACCGACGTCCCATGGATTGGCGACTGTGTTCTACCTGCAGTCTTCGTCGGTGCGAGGTCTGTACGGGCGGAACTTTGAACATAATTCAATTTGTTGTTGGACTTCGAACACCTACAAGTATATCACTTTCTCAGTTCCCCTAACAATGCATTTTTCACACTTTCTACTCTCTCATACACGTAGCCTATAGAAAGTATTGTAATCGTGGAAAAAATTCGAAAAAGAGATTTCGTCGGAAATATCCGTTTTGGCGATCCCTGATTCTGAAAAAGTGGTTTTTGGCATAACTCCCGCCCATCTGTGCGCAGCAATTCTGAGTAAATGGATGAATCAATTTAATTCGCATTTCGTATTTACGGTAGAATTTACTTGTTGTCGATGCACGTGCTCTGATTTTTTTTTTTTTTTTTTTTTTGAAACAAAGGGTATTTCACATGAAGGGCGAAGTGCTCTTTCGAATGTTTCTCCAAAAACGGTTCCAACGATTTTGCTTAAATTTTCTGTAAGTAAAGTACAATTAGTAGGCATTACATCCGCATTAGCCGTATTTCGCTTGACACTTTGGTATAGACGCAGTAACATTATTTCTATCTGCTACACTTGGACATTAGTTTAGTTTCAAGAAGTTTGAATAATATTTAACAGTGTAAATGGACCAAGCAGACGTACACTTTTCGTAAACTGAAATGAAAGATATGAGAATGATGATGATAAAATACAAAGGAGGACAGCAAGCGCACTGCAGATACGAAAATACATCAATATCTGTCTACAACGAAATTACATTTACATAACACTTTTACGATATTTATAAGACTGATGCGTCGCTATGTTGTGAAATAATATTCTGAATATTTATTTTACTTTCAAATTTCAAATAAAAGACAGTAATAAGTTCATCTAGTGACTTTGAGCCCGATAAAGTAGTTAGCTTAGATTTATTATTTTCTCCTATATGTGGTAAGTAATTTTTTTAAATTTTCGTCCACGCTGTTTACATATTCATTATTCACAGTCATTCACGGAGAATGGTGAATGTATACACGAGACATGAGCTAATATTTACAGGTTTCAAAGTCACACACACAAATTACATATATGTTTATAACGCGATATTTGAATGCGCCGAATCACGGGTGCGCAAAGAGGATCGTGAACTAGATATGACACGTGTTTACGTAATATTTTTACATCTGGTGGTCTTGGGAGTTTTATCTGTTTGCTGAAAAAGTTTACGTGTCAGATGTTTCGACTGACGCTTTTTGCTGATTGATGAGATTGCTGCGGTCGGGAAAATGGGGTGTCATTTTTCAATAGCGGTGCGTATTGACTGATTTGTGAGCAGATGGTTTTAGAAGTTCACGCAAATTGGTGTTTTAGGTAATATCTAGAAGGCAATAGGATTTTATACGTCTTGGATTATTGATTAATGAAAACAGCTCCTTTACGTCTTATGAAGCAAATTTCTATAATTAATTGTTATGTTTCTTTTGTTACGTTATTAGAGAACTTTAATTGAATAAAATATTTTAAATTCATCGAAAGAAATAAACCAGAGGTATAGTCATCGGTACATAATAAGCAGGAATGATTTTTCTGGAGTTCATGAACACAAACAGTTGAACGTTGGAATCCAATTATCCGGATCGATTGGGGTTGTATCGTTTGAAATCAAGGGTTCTAATGACCTTGACGATGACGAGCCCTAAAACCCCAAGAAAGAAACAAATCATTTGAAATCCAAATAATTAAATATCTTCCAAATAAAGTTTCTTTAAGGAAACACAACTAAGAAGTATCATATTATTTTCGAAAAAGAAAACCCTATCATGTAATATACAGTTTAAAGGAACAATTTAATGATACAAGTGTACAGTGGTTACAGGTTACCTCTGTGCAATGAAAAATAACAATAGTTTAGTGTAGAATAATTAAATATTCAGAATATTACTTCAATATTTTTCTTCCGTCAATCCTAATAATTTGCGATCCGTACGAATAGTTTTGCAGTAATACACCAGTTTATGAATGAAGCATTTTTTTTTTGTAACACAAAAGTGAGCCTAAAATATAAAAATCATATTAAACAAAAAGGTAAGCTAAATTAGTATCCAAAATTTAATTCAGCTAATACTAATAGTTGAGTCGTTTGGTTTCAAAATCTACCACATCACATTTCCACCATTACGAGTAAGCAGTAATTTCGTAGCTTTCATGTCATCTCTACAATACGTTTTTTACACTCCACTTTTTTTTCCTCAAAAAATTGGTTGTAGTTTTGATTTCTCAAACAAAACTATTAGTATAACATATTTTGTCAATTAAAAAACTTCTAACTGAAACTACAACTTGTTTTTACAACTAGATTTTAGTTGTGAATTTAATTCACCTAAAAAATTAACATGTTATTGCTCAACTATGACACACACCAAACACAGAAGACTAGGAATTAATAAAAACGGAATGAAATGAGAAATTTATACTTTTGCTACAGAGGAATATTATATATGAAGTGAACAAACGTAATGATAAAGACAAAAGGGAATATGTGACCAGCGAATTCAAAAACACGAAAGATAATGTCACGAGGAAAAATATTTTAATAAAAAGTTAATTACCCGTGTATGAGACAAATAGAATCGTGATTCAGGAATGGCTTATAGATGAAACTTGAAATAAAAAATACATATTTTTACTGAAGAAACTTCACCAAAAAAAGCAGTAAAATTAAACGCATCGTCTCACCATTGTAATGATATAATAATGTTTTACGACTGCTGTTGGGGAGATTGTAATAAGCGAGTAGAAAAAATATATAATTCATTCTTGAAGATCCATGATACTCGAACCAAACAATGTTTTTAAGAGTTCTGTGCGCACCGTTTCTCACTAAACGGATGAGTGAATTCCAATATTTCGTATTTCGAGTTCTTGTTGTCGATGCACGTTCTATGTTTTATAAATTTTTCAGAGGAAAAATATATTTACTTCTCGCCAAAGATTCAGTGATATTAATTTGAAAGCTATTTGTCACTTTTTAGTCTATTCAGTAGTTAATTAATTACACAGGTACACAAAAAGTACTTGTTTCATCCATTTTTTTTTCACTAAAAACCTCACTTAAATTCTGGTTTTAAATAACTGGGGTGGGGGTGGGGGATCAATTCTTAATTACTATTCGGATTCAGCACGTCAAAATACATAAGGACAAAAAGGTTTACTCTTTGGAATAAATTTTTGAGTTCCTTGGTTAATATTATTATTATTATCATTATTATTAATGAAATTATATTATTCTATTAATATCATAACAATACTAGTGATATATAATAATATTAATAAACAAAATTAATAATATTAATTAGTATATGAACGTAATAAAATTCTTCTCGTTACAACTCATACAACATATGAGGAGGGGTCCTGGTATGTTTCTTGAGCATCCCTTGGTGGGATCAATTGACGAGAGGCGAAACGAGGAGGAGAGGACGACGAAAACAATGTTCGCTGGAACGTGTTCCAAAGTAAACGGAAGCGTGTGAGAAGCACGTGAAGGGAAGGGAAAGGCAAGCGAAGCCATGAAAGGTGAAATGCATAACGATACATTGTACACAGGACAAAGGATCTGTTTCACACAAAAGTACGAGGGAATGTTTCGAAGCACTTTTCAATAGCCAAACAAACCATGAAGACGTCAGAGTAAAATTATACGAGATGGGTCGGAACTAGGGCTATACGGTGCTTTCAACGCAGACGTACGTACTACAATTAATTACTTTTGAACATGTACACTTATTCCTCACTAGTGGAGTAAAATATTGGATGCAAATGATTAAATGTATATTTATGACTCCTTTAACTGCATATTTTGAACTTTTTAGAGAATATGGATGAAAGCCGTATGTAACTTAAGCCGATATTTTTAATTTAAAATTATTTTTTTTAAAGAATTCATTTTATCTAAAATCTAACTAAGTCTTCGTGTCGTAACTCGTATAACTTTTAAATCTTTTGCGCAAATAATACTTCTTGAATCCTCACCGATATCTATTGAAATTATTCCACATATTTAGTAGAGGAACAAAACACTAAGCAAGAACATGAACATTGAAAAAGACCTGCCAATTATTATTCCCAGTAGTGGTTCCTTATAGGCACCAAATTACGGGTACAACTCACAGCTAGAGTTAACGACTGTAATACCCAAGGTGTCCGCGTGATTGCCATAAAATAGTGCAAAGAAAGAGACTGAACTACATTAAATCGTAAAGCGAGTACTTAAAAGTCCTGTAATGTTACCGAAAATAGTACAATATGGCTGCCTCACAAGAATTTCCAACTACTACGAATGTAAGTAAAATCTCAATAAATATTAACAATGCTCGCCAAAGCGACTATTGGGTGTAAAATAATTCAAGTTAATAACACTACAATCTAAGACACGAGGTAATATTCGCTCCAGACGCTCGATGCAGGAAGAACAGAATTCTGCCACGAGACCAAACGAATTGAATTGATGGCCAGTGTTGGCGATATATTTAAGTTACAAGACATCCGAAAGTACTGCCAACATAACACACGGTACACTTCTCATTACTCTTATGGGAGATGGTGACTGGCAATAATGGCGTAATAAGGAAATACTTACGACGACGTAAAAAATATGGTTCAAGTATCTCTTGGGGTCCCACGTCACATAGCGTTTGAAAGCTCACGATACTTTGCCTTAAATTATTCAATATGGCTGCCTTAAACCAAATGCCAACCTCTACAAAACAAATCCTTGAATCTCACTCGCGTGCAGGCTGCGGTCCACGTCAACAGCTGATAATGTGAGGTTAGACAGTCCCGCTACATCTTGCTACAAAATTTCAGAAAAAGAGTGATCAAAAAGAATTTAAGTAATATCCAAATAAATATTAATACTAGTCACAAAAGCGAATATTTGCTGTAAAGAAATACAAGTTAATATCACAACAAACAAAGGCACAAGATAATATTTGTTCCACATACTAGATGCAGAAAGCACAGAACAGCGCCACAAGAGCAAGTGTCCGAGGTTGTCAATGGATCCAAGTTCGAATGTCTTGCCAACTGAACGCGAGATACCAGTATCATTACTCTTATGGACGATGGTGAAGTAAAAGCGTGGGCTACATTGAATACAGGTTCTACACCAACATCAAGCTAGCTAGACTGACAATAAATAATTTATTGCCAAGAGAGCTGTTACAAACTGCGTATGAAGACGTTGAGGAGAATAAAGTAATTTACTGCGACTAATATACAATACACTAATAAACACACAAATCCGTTCATGATTTTTTTTTCTCTTAAGTTGAATTTCTCGAGGCAAAGTAAGTTGGCTTTGAGTATAAACGTAGCACTAACAGGACACATGTTAGTCAAGTAAATAACTTCATTTATGAAATTTTCCATAATGCTACCGGTCCTGTTTACATTAAAAATAATTATATCAGCAAATTATTGATTATGGTGTTAATTATTCCCTTTTAATTGAAGAAATGTATTTCAATCCTGGCCTGGGTTTTTCTCCAGTTTCTTCGAGTAGAGGCGGGTTTTTCATTCAGGTTTATGAGGTTCTTGCCACGGGGCGTGGTCTATTGAAATAACGTAGTGTCATTTCCATAGTTACAATTTATGAACAATATTTTCCGACTAATCTATAGATTATAACTATACGTACTTATGAAGTAACATTTTTGAGTTTCATTAAATACAATATTTATTGGTATTTGTTAATACTATAACACGTGTCGAACTATTTTTTTATCGTTAGGAGTACGTTGAAATGTTAAATCCGTCTTTCCCTTAGGGTCCGTGATCGTAGCTGTTGAAATGGTTCCTTGCTTGCATCCGCAGAGTAGATTAGTTTATTGTCCTCCACGTGGTCATACGTAGTTTGTACAGCTTTTTTGACAATCTCCCGTCTGGGGAGGTCTCTCAGGTCTTCCGGGGCTTAGGTCTGGGTGAAAATGATGTACAGTTCTAGAAGACGAACGGGTGGGGTAGTGGTTAACACCCCTGCGAACAAACAGGAGTCCCTGGTTCGATTCCCGGCTTGTCACCATTTTCACCTGACCGAAAGTTATCAAATTTATTATTATTAATAATCAAGAATGGTTTCTAGTTTTACTAGAGGTCTCTAGCTATGTGACAGTTTTTGTTGAATAACCTTTTTGAAATTTTCGGAATGGCAATGCAATTTTTTTTCCTATTTTAAAGATGTACGGGTTTCAAATAAATCTCCCTGTAATTTCTAATAGAATTAACATAAAAAACCATGACATGTATCTCATCTTGAAGATGTCTTTATTCTAATATTTTTCTCGCAAGGTCTAAGTTTGTTGGATTTATTTATAAAAGCCTACATGGAAGAGACTGCATGGAAATCAGTGAACAGTAAGCTCCACCAAGCGAAATACATTAGTGGTGGAGACCACAAGCGTCAAATAAAGTGTACGAAACAGGAAACGGATATTGGAAAATACTTATTTGCGAATAGAACCATTGTAGACTGGAATAACTTATCTGCAAAAAACACGAATTTACTACAAAGAGTAAAATGTTTCCGCAACCGTCTTCTTGCTTCGTTTAAATAGGAGGACATGTGAAGTGCAGTATAGTGAAGTGAATGGTGACTAAGGGTATAGAAATTCTCAGAGCGAATAGTAGTGTAGTGCAGTGCAGTGTAGTGATGTGAAGTGTGCGTGACTGTTCACAGCAATCGGGCCTCATTTAGATTACTAATTTCTTAGATGTAATTTCTTCCTCGTTTCTTGTGTACTAATTTTCTAAGCATTTTATTCCGTTTGTGTATTTTACAGATATTTGGGTGAAAATTTGTGATTTATTTCTTATTATCGTATTATGTATATTTATGTTAATAACATAAGTGCAACATATCTTCTTTTCCATCTGTCACCATGCATTGCTCATTGGCAGATTAATAAATTATTATAATTATTATTACAAAAAAAGACTTTACTCTTTCATAAATAAAGAATTCAGGACATTCAAAATCAGTCATCTGGTCGCACATTCTACATCACGAAAGTGTTCACAAACGTCTTTTCTCCGGAGGTGGACCAGCATGAAGTCCTGCTCTGGGTCTCATGTTACAGTCGAGGCACGGTCCATTTGCTACGCTGCCAACTGGACTTTTGACAGCAACCACTAAGCCAATAATCTCACTCACAGCACATTACGCGGAACCAAACAACTGCAGCATGCGACGACCCCATGGAGAGCGTAGCCAACACGCACACGGAGTGAATTTCATGTAGTGGTACCACTGGAACGTGTTTAATAGTGTTTTCCATTTACTGCTCTGAGCGCCCACTAGCATCGGACAAATATGCCATTGCTCCGCGGGAATTCCCCTCTCCACCGGGAGAGTGCAATAAGTAAACTTTGCAGCACGATTTGGACATGGACATTGCTAGCAGCACAAGTTGACGAAACTACAATAACTACCTGTGCATCATCAATAACTACCTGTGCAATAAACTCATGGCATCCATCATAGATGCGTTATCCACAGACTAACCTAACCTCAACAATGCTCAGTGCAGTCTCTCCACTGAGAAAATTGTCAGAGCAAGTCCAGTTGCTCTCAGTGCGTGGGGAGTGCGCATCGACAGACAAATAGAACAATATTTTTGTGCTCGGGGTGAACCAGCGCACACTCAGAGCAGCAAATGGAAAACGTCATCAGTTGTTATGAGCGACATGGAAGCTGATTTTTAATGTCCTGAATTCTTTAAACTGAACCAATAAATTATTATTTATCAACTCGTATAATAAGATTTGGACCTTTCGCGGCTAGTACTAGGATAAAACCATCTTGAAGTTGTACGGGATCTTATGGATAAAAGGTCTAAAGTGACAGTTTTCCAATAAATTCCATATAATTTCTAATGGAATTGAAAAACACTATCACACGTGTTACAAATTTCACATAGACAAGATCAGTACAAAATTTTCCTTGCCTTTCTGGACAACAAATAAAGTTATACACTAAAAACAGTCGTAAAGCTAAAAAACTTGAGTCAAACTAGAGACCATTTTTCAGATACATTTTTTCCAATTTAAACGCTATAACTAATGATACTCAAATGTTAATACACCGTAATTCAAGAATTGCCGCAATATTGAGTATTTCTTACATACGAGTAAATAGATAAAGTAACTTAATTGAAAGTATCATAAACACAGTTGTGTGTTCTACTAGCGCCTGGCACGCTCATTTATGACTCGTATTCTGTGATCTAGAAATTCACGTCAGAGACGTCGCGATTACTTAGTGCAAAATGGGTCTGGAGTGTCAAGTGATGAAATTTATTCAATTTGGTTTCTTTACATGAGAAAAACAGTTGTAAGTAATTATAAAGAAGCACTGATTGTAATTCACTTAAAAACTGATGGTTCGAAACAATTAGTTTAACATTGTCGCAAACGAAAAAATGAAAAAACACTTCTCATATCATTATTATAAGTATTTATACTTTTTTGTAACTTAATATATGTATATATGTATGTATAAAGAAACAAGTTGCGTTTTTCACCCGTCATTTGTCTTCAAGTTACCCACAATGCACTGCAAAACTACTACCAACTTAGAGAATTCTTCAGAAACATCGATTAACATACACGACGATTTGTTTTTCATGGTGAAATGCATAAAAGTGTAATCATGATTAGGCCGGTATTACACGGTCATATTTCTATGACATATATCTATTATCAAAGATATGACATTGGTTCTCTCAACAACAAAATGTGTCATAGTTGTATGATCATAGCTTAACTATTATCAAAGATTGTGCATAACACGGACGTACGTTTCATCTAAGTTCTATGATAATAGAGATATAACATATAAATTTCATCGTGTAATACAAGCCTTAAAGAAAATCGTGATTATTCCCCGTCTGATGAAACCGTAGTATTCTAGAAAACTCAAGATGTGTATAAAAACAGAATCGTTTTCTCCGTTCCGGGAACGTCTAGACGTAAAATAATCACAGCAAAGCTGGAAAAAAGATGAAAAGATTTCAACAGCAGTTTGTCCTGAAGTGCCGAATGACACGCATAAAATAACTCCAGAAACATCAAAGAGATATGTCGAAATTAAACTAGGATGAAAGTTAAAGAGACTTAGATCGACACTCCAAAAACATTCTGATTCCACAAATAAAATAATTCGTTACCATTCAGATTCGTACTTTTCAACACCATACTATTTCTCTTTCAGTATTCTGGAAACCGATGCAATATTACAAAATTTAAAAAAAAATTAATCGTGTACTGCAGTCCATACTACGAATTGAATCCATCCGATTCCTTGGAATCAAATTAAATGTCGGGCAAAACGGAACAAGTTTTCGCGTGCGGTACGATTGGAAATAGCCACTTGCATGTGAACTAGACGATAGATAGTTTCAGCTGATAGACCTTGTAAGCAGCGGCACTGGACCGAGCTAGTTATTATTCTTATAGTTGCTTCCGTAACGAGATGAAATCTTTTTTGTAGTTTTTCTAGGATACGTCAATTTTCCACGTAAGTTATAAAAATTGCAAAACAATACGATAAAGTGACAATGATGGTCATCAATATCATTCACATTAATACGAAATGTCCCAGAAATGTTTCCGTCCTTTTCTGCATAGCACACTAATGACACTAATGAATCACACTAATGAAGCGTCGTACTTTAGAGCACTGAAAGATATGTCGACGATTTCATCTTTCACCTCTTCAATTCCGAGAACAAAAAAAAAAAAAATACATCCAGAAAAAAGCTACTGGACTCATTTATTTGAAAAAGATATTGCATGACTACTTGAGTCCTAACAAATGATAGCTCTGACGCGTCTACTCAAGTATAAAAATATACATAGGAAATTCTACGTATATTCATGGTTCTCTATTGTGCATCATCTACTATTCATAACTGTTCTGATGTCGTGTTTACCTTGTATAATGCTAAATATGAAGCAGAGTGAAACTAACTAGCAGATGGGGAAAGTTTTCTCTGCCATATTGTCCAGGTAAATAGTCTCGCTAAGTAAAAGTGAAAGTTTATATATCTTACAGAATGTTAGTTTCATTCAACTTTCCGTACGTTTATATGACACGTATTTAGTTAGTTGTTCTTAATTAAATGTACTTGTCTTCTACTTAATTAATAGATACCATCGATAAACAAGTTTTGATATATTACCCGACTTAGTGTTACACACGTGGTGGAACATATGTTAGAAGTAACGTTACAGAAGTGTCTTTTCACCAGGTGAAACGATTTTCCAAGATTTAAAGTCTTATTTCGGTTCACATTCTTCAAGTTTTAAAGTGAAAAATTATTTAAATTCCCCGAAAGTCAAATTGACTATTCTCGAAAGAGTAACATGCTTCTAATTCATACCCGATACATCAATCACTCATAAGCAAAGGTATACTCAAAGTCACAATACTTTACCTAAAATTATTCAATATGGCTGCCTTAAACAAATTACCAACCTCCACGAAACAAATCCTTGAAACACACGAAAATTTCAAGGAAAGCGTGGTAGGAATATTTCAGGAAAAGCGTAGCAACAAAGTATTTAAGTAATATCCAAATAAATATTAACACTAGTCACAAGCGCGACTAATTACTGTAAAGAAGTTAATAACACAACAAACAATGACACAAAGTATTCGTTCCACACTCTCGATACAGAAAGAACAGCGCCACTACAACATGTGAATTGATTGTTGTCCTACGTTGGCAATGGATCCAAGTTCGAATGTCTTGCCAACTGAACGCGAGATACCAGTATCATTACTCTTATGGACGATGGTGAAGTAAAAGCGTTGGCTACATTGAGTACACGTTCTATACCAACATCAAGCCAGTTATATATAATTTACGGTCAATAGAGCTGTTACAAACTGCGTATGACTCCATTGAGAACAATAAAGTAATTTACTGCGACGAATATAAAATAAACTAATGAACACAGCGCATTTCCGTTCGTTTTTTTCCCTCTTAAGTTGAATTTCTCGAAGCAAAGTATGGTAACTTTTACTATATGTTTGCAGGCAGCGATACCGTGAGTTCACTCATAGTTTTCTTTTTTCTCTTAAGTATTGATTATTTCCTTCAATACCTCACTTCTTCTTCGCCACTATCCAAGAGGTGTCACATTTTAAATGGCCCTGGGCTGCAAAAATGTTAAATACAGCCCATAGTGTGAGCTTCTCGGAACCAACACCTACTTGATTAACATCCATGTCATTTTCGTGTACTTCGTATCATTTTGTTTTACTTTTTGCCGCGAACAACTTGAAATGCAATACCACGACTCATTCCGAACAAGAACTAATGAAATTAACTACGTGAGTAACATAACCTAATTCAACACACACCCCTTGTTTACGAGGAGGTTAATTGGCAGTTGCGCGCTCTCGGAGTTACAGCTGTAAAAAGATACGCGTCTCTTCGATGTAGTTAACTAGATTAACACTGCCAATTCCGAGCGCTAGTATCTCTCTACGTCATCTTCCTCAATAAAACTCATTTCTGAGTCTTCTTCGACTGTCGAGGACTTTTTCTATTTCCATTTGAAATTAATGAAGAAACATTTCTGGGAAGTTGCACCATCAATGGTACGCAGAGATGTTATCGCCGACGATCGAACTCGATCAATTATAGAAAGAAAGGAAGACAATTGTATTAACTACCTTCAGTAGCAAGTGTTCATTGTTTTCATGGTCTCCCGATTTATGAAGAGGACGTGTATAAAATAGGATTTTCTAACCGAATACTGTTTATATCGATATTTCATCTCCATAAGCTCATACGACCAGAGCGTATCTCTACAATGGATATTAACTCGTTGTGTAAACGCGAAAGGGGATGAATGGGGATTAACTGTGATCTACCCCCTCCCCCCATGTTCACTAAAGAAATTTAATCTCGTATTTGTTATAATATTATCTATTGTAAGTAATTAAAAAAAAATTATGTTGACATTATATCTGTGGCTTCCAGCACTAACTTATGAAAATGGTTGCAACGACGTGTTATAGCGAAGTAATTTGTTTCGTCCATGGGGACACAAGAGACCTAGAATATCCTCCACAGACCATGTAATATATATTTGTCACACACCTATTGCAGTTGAAAATGATACGCGAGTTCACATGGCATTGCCAAATTTTTGCAAATTAATACTATAAAACATATTTAAAGGTATGTTTTAAACTGTCCAACTTGGGGGGAAAAAAGCCCGCGGACCATTCTACACACTTTCTCGATAAATCGTGCCTGCAAGGAATGGAGTTTGACAAAATGTTACCCGCCGAATAAAACTAAAGTGTCGTATTTATTTGTTTATTTATAACGCCATATTTTGAATGTCACCAACAAATTTATCTTATTTCTAGCCAGAAAAATGAAATAATATATTTCCTTATTTAAAAAAAAAGTATTTTAAAATGTGTAAAATAAAAAAATGTTTTCAATATATGACGGGGTAATACTGAACACAATTTTCTATCTTCCCTCACCGGATATGCTACGTAAAATATTAATTCTGATGGCATTAATTTATATCACAAAGTTGTGCCCCCAAAAATTAAATTAAACTGCACTATAACTCGCGGACCGTAAAAAAGGTTTGGCGGGACGCATGCGGCCCGCGGGCTACCACTTGGACAGCGCTGGTATAAGACACTCACGAATGAATAAAAATGACCCACACTACAAAAGGCAACCTTCAACACAAAACTTAAAAATCACACCACTAAAAAACAGTCCATTAAAATAGATAACACTTTACAATTTTAACCAAGGATTATGTATTTCGACAGAATTAGGTGTTTTTCTTTTTAAGTATTATGACTTAAGTTTTATATAAAAAGTTGTCAATAGAAAAGTGGGTGGATTTTATTCTCCTTGAATGCTATAAAACGGTTTATCTCTTTGTAATATATAAAGATGTATGTCCATATGGTTGAGAAATCAAAAGTCAATTCGATACGCGAATTATAATTATTTTTTAATATTTGAACTTTTAAAAACTCTTTTCAACACGCTACCCAACCAAATCATTACTTTTTCTTACGGTGCCGATAGAAGGAGAGTTTTGAACCTGATCAGAAAAATAAACGGAGTAAAATAATAGATAAACGATTCGAACAATTCGTTTGCAAAGTAGAGACAGTTAAGAAGATTAACAAAAATTTCCTTAATATTTTAATTTTCATTAATTGTTCTGTTAGTTCTCAACATTATTTATTTATTTTTTAATTTTGTCTCAGCAATGTTTTTCCTCAACATTTATGTCAAGTAAATTAATCTGCGAGTTCTAAGTATGGTTTTATCTGTAAAGAAATATAAAAGCGAAATGATGAAACTAAATATTGTTGATGAAACCTGGTGAAATCGTCCAAACTATCTTAACGTGTCAATACAATATTTTTAATTTCATATCCATTACTTGCGAATAAAAATTCACGTGGTTTTTGCGAAAGCATTACGCGGATCATTGAGCGTTAGCGTCGTGAAGGTCAGGGAGTAGATAGAAGGACGGTTCCGGTGCAAATATCCATTTACCAAACTATGTGCCCCTCTGGTGGCTCAGGAGGTAGTGTTCAATTCATCCCGGGTTTAATTCCCGGAGGGGTCAGAAAAAATTTGTAGCTTTTCACTTGAACGTCTCAGTTCATATAGCTGTGACTACTGAAAAGCCAACCCTTCTTCCTCTATCCAGCTCCTCCTAGTACCAATAACTTTAACTATTACTAACTACTCCTATTACTAAGATCTCCACGTGAGCCAAGTTGTTGGTAAACCCAGTTAACCTGCCCACTGACTAACAATAATCCTCCCACCCAACTCCTACCTCCTATCGCTCCATGAAGATAAGCTTCAATAGCACTAAGCTACATTTCCCATTTACAAATACCACAATGGAAATGGAAAAGCAGACTACGTAGAAGTGTGTGAAACGGGGGCAAAATGACTAATGAGAAATGTAAATAAAAAACGTTCTTAATGATTATTGATACGCTAGTGCTGTGGTAATAGGTTTAAGTCGGGGTGATAGTTTATTTTCTATATCCGTCAAAAGATGGCGTGGGTATATAGATCGTCGGGAGGTTAATAAATACTATGCAATAACAGACGGGGAAATCGATATTATAATATATGTGTGAATAATTTGTCGTAACACCAGGCAAAATGATGGTTATCAAGTGTGGCATACTCTTTTGGGTACTACCCGTGCTATTTCGAGTGTTCTTCGGAAATCACATTTCCAATATTTTAATTATTTGGCACACACAATAGTATCAAAAGAACGCCTTAAACTTGGATAACATTTTATTTGTTTTAATCACCATTTAGTTGCAACATTAAACAAGTAACCTATGTTGAATTTTTCATAATTATTTATAATTAATTATGGCGTTTAATCAGTTTTCTGCGCCTCTTGTAACATCATGTTCTTTGGGCACTTAGAACGTTTTCCATAAACTTGACTTAATTCCAACCCCTGGGCGACGCTGACCAAGTTCAAATATTGTTCTCATAAAAGAATAGAAAGAAGAAAACACAGCGTAATCCGCATACGAGCAAAAAATTGTATCCATTTGGAAATAGCTCATCTCTTCGCAAAACCTCGTAGACGAACGGGCCTGTCACAAAATGAGAAGTGAACAAAGAAAGAGTACTTGCGATATTTACGTTCACAACTATTGGTATTCCTTTTACACAGAACATGATTTTTGAACATCACATCCATTACACAAGTCGTAAAAAGTCCGTAAAGGAAAATCCAGATCGCTTTTACGAGAAGCTGAACAGTTAAAGCTGACTCGTACTGGCGGAGATCCGAACATGCAGACCAGGTATCGTTTTATTGGAAGAGCATAAAGCATGCAAATGGGAAGTTACCCTTCAGAATTGTTGGTGTGTGTTCCAACAGGAATAGTTCTGATTAAGGTGTCTCAATCTCAGAGGTCCAGTGGTTAGGAAAATTCCTTATTCAGAAGATGAGGAACATGAACTAACAAAAATATTCTTCATCAAAGTTTTTTTAAGTATGAGGGTTGTCTAGAAAGTAAAAAAATTTGGGATATGTAATAAATAACTCACGATATCATTATAAAACTTTACTTACAATGATATAGGATCTTTTCAATGTAGTCGCCATAGCGGTCCAATGTCCTGTTAAAACTGTTGTAAGTGCCAAACAAATAAAATAGGAAGGATGTTCTAAGTGCCACATGTGATTTCCAAAAAACGCTCCAAGTACTAATGAAAGTCCTAAAAGAGAGTAATGGTACACCTAATAAACATTGTGCCAGACATAAGGATAATGTATTGAAATAATAGTAAAAAATATATTGTAACACCAATTTTCCGACTGATATTTCATAAAGCATAACACACTATAAACCTACGAGAATAAGTAATAGGTCATATACTAGAAAATAATTATCTCAAGGAATATCACCTTTATAAAATACTATTGTATGCATCAAAATCATATTTAATCAAAATTGTTTTTAATTTATTTATTTTATGCCTTTTGGC
>NNCF01131693.1:100715-111676 GCA_002313205.1 Laupala kohalensis | reverse complement strand
GTTCTGACAAGTAAAGTATAACGCCGGCACTTCTCTTGGCGTTTGCCTCTTTGTGTATTTGCCAACACGGCTAAGTGTGGATGAGTTATTTGTCTGTATTCTATGCATTTGCTCTACTGTAGCAAATACGCGAACATTCGTATCCGTTCTCTTGTCGGATCTTTGTCGCACATCAAAGGACTCAAATATCGCAAATATTTGCGTGAACCGCCCACACACAGTTTACCGTGTTTCGCTCACTAGAGCGCGAGTGATCTAGATTTGTTGATATTCTGGTTCTTTAACCATATTTTGAATTTTCTTATTCTACAGTATCTTGAACTATATCAAATGCGTTCCGTCCATCATTGGTATAAGAAAACATATTTGGCATTATTGAGTTATTTGCGTGTTCCGTCGATGTGAGGATGGAATGTTTGTGATATTTGAGAATACGTTAAATATTATGCCAAATACAGCGAATACGTTTCACAAATACAGCAATGCCATGTGAAATGCCAGCATTACAGAACGTGCACACACAACCAACAGAACCATCGCAGAACCAACGTAACCTCTCAGATGGCTCAGCATACGAGGCAGGCCACGTGTCGAACAATTCCGGGATATTGTAAGAAGGTAGGGAGTAGTTCTTTCGTGTAAAATAGAAAATCTAAGGTTCCCCGCGTTTTTTAAAGGATTGTAGAAGTGAACAGTTTTTTTTTTTTGCGTTAAACCCTCGAAATGAGAAATTTGCAATTTTTCATCTTTCTTTTAATCCAGTAACTCTGGTATTGATCCTAGATAAAAAAGTTTAATGAGCGAGTGTTAAGTGTTAAAAAAACTATAAAATGAGTAGGTGTAGGATCGAATCCGTGTATTAAGTTACTGCAAAAAACCTACCATAAAACCATTGCTTTGTTTCCTAGCAACAACTATTGCAGAATGCAACACTTTTCACATTTTGTAATTTTAAAAGATAGCGTCATTGATAAAAAACCAATACGTCGATACATATGATGTACGTTGATTAGTTGCTAAGATACGTTTAATATTTATCCCGACATTTTTTGTTAAAAATTGTCGCGTTACGCCAAATATTTTGATTGTCCTGAACTGAAAAGAGTTTAGAAGATCCTATAGTTTGTCCCCTCTTACATTTGTAAAGTATCAGTTAATAATAACATCCCTATTTTTGTAGGTAAAAAAGGGATATTTTTTCGTTTCCGAAACATTTAGGCTGGACCTTCCGCAGTTAGTTGTACGAGTTCCCAATTTTAATACAAAATGAAAGCTGGCATTTCTACGCCAATAAAGAAGAAACAAAAATTATCCTACGACCAATAAGAGACGAGTTAGGATTTAAAAAAAATCATATTTGTGATATTAGTCGAACGAGGATTGTCAGAAAAAAGATTATATTATTTGTTATCAACAATGATTTTGTAAATGATTACGAAATTTTTTTTAAAACTAAAGGTAGAAATTATTTAAATAGAAATTACTTAATAATAAAAGGTAGAAACCGCAGTTTAATCTCAATGTTTGATGATTATTTTCTCAAAACTATCAAAACGTTTTTGAGTGTGCAAAAGAAAAAACGATTGAAGGGTTAAAAAACGTTACACTAAAACGCCTTAGGATCCCATAAAGGCAAAAAAGACTCCACCACGCAGAAAAAACATATCCCTCCTTCCACCACGCACAACAACAACAAAAAAGGAGTAAACTTGAATCCCGATCTGATATCACACGAGTGCGTCATTCATCCAGATGAGACGAGGCGGCAGAGTTCTTGTTCGCAACCTTCCGTCTTCTTCCTCTTAACCCCGTCATTGTCCCAGTGTTTGTCTAATCTAATCATCTCCATCTCCTCTTCTTCTCCTCCTCCGTCTGTTCCTCTTCTTCAACTACTTCCTGCTGGTTCAGCTTCTGCTCCTCCTGTATGCACGACGTGAGCTGTGGACCTGTTAGAAGGAGTCGCCTGGTCTCCTTCAGTGCATTACGTGCTACGGACTGGAGTCGAAACTCCGCTCCTTGGTATTCAATCACAAATAGTAACTAACATACTGTATGATCTGTCCATCTTTGTCTGCATAGTAATACAATGAAATCGATATATATCTCATTTGGTTGGGAGATTAGTACCATTATCAAGCGAGTTAAAACATTCCGAGCTTCTCGATGTAATTTTTAAGTGTCGTTATTTCGCATTTTCTGGGATACATATTAATGTATTCTTGTCTACAATCGTATTTGTATTACAATATATTAAACTACACTGTTATTAAGTACAGTCGACGCATCAACAGCTGCTTTGAGTAATCAGGTGAATGTCGTACATAAACAATTAAATAAATGAATAAAATTATCGTCAAGTTAGTTTGGGTTATAAGTCAATTTTTTCTGTACGTGATTCTTCTATTGAACCGTACATTTTAGGTTGATTGAATTGGCAGGGCTACCGAGACGAGGAGGAGAGGGGGGGGCAATTGCCCTGGGCTCCCCCGAAAGGGTGGTCTCAGTATTCAAAGGGTTATAGATGAATATCATTTTAAATACCTAAATGAATACAAATTGCAAAATTTTCACCGGAAAATGTAATAATATTTTCGATATAATTTTTGATGAATGGTCACCAGTAGTTGTTATATAACGGTAACTGAAGAAAGATTAGACTTGTTTGCGTGACTTATAACTTCACATTTATTAAAACAGCTGAGACTTTTCTTGTAATCACAATATTTTCTGAGTATGCAAAATACAAAAACTAAATCATCAAAATTTCGAAATAAGATTCCAAGTGTTTCTGGAAAATGGCAACATTCCAGATTTGTAAACATTACAATACATTCCTCGGGGTGATATCCTTCTAAAGAGCACGACCGGACCACTTCTAGGACCCGCTACGGAGATTATAAGAGACAACTGTGGAGTCATTGTGTAATTTACACTCATGAGGTGGCAAGACGTTTGAGAAGCTGACGGGAATGAATTTGTTTACATGCTCCAAGGTTGGCACAAATGTTTCTCTCGTAACAGCAGCCTCTCAATTGGAAACTTGATGTAGCTCACTACACAAATAAGACATATAAGAAAATATGGACTGCACCTCAATTATAACAATAAATTTATTGTCATAAAAAGCAGTTACAAATTGCATATGATCTCGCGGAGAACAATAAACTAATTTACTCTCCGGAAGAAAGCAAAGGAGTTTCCCATCAATTCCAATCAAGGGGCCTGAGGCAGAGGCGAATTCAACATTTCCCCACACTCTTTAGATATGAATTGCTTAGCACATGTACTGGCGTTACCCGAGGCTCTTATATAACATTCTAAATGTATTCGTTACTTTCCGTATTTCTCTACTTTCGTGTTAAATTCCACGAAGGAAACGAACAAATATATTGTATGCTAATATGAACGTAATTTCGAATTATTTTTTAATGCTGGCAGAAATAAAATACACTTTACACAGAATGCTCAGTAAACGTAGTGCTTAGTTCAGATCCCTGAATTATTTGGTTTTCATTTCACTTTTAGGTTATGGACTTTAAAAACTATGTTCTTCATAGCCTTTATATGATTTTGCATCTTCGATTAGGTCACCTCGATTATACGTTCAGTGGATTCTCCTTCCGCCTCACGTGGTGACGCAATCGAACTCTGGCGGACACATTAACAAGCTTCACAGTCAACAGTCATGCGAGTGAAGATTCACATCTACTGATTAGCAGTCAATTTTAATTGTTTTTCTCCTCTTGTAATTCATCTATATGATTCATTCTTTGCATTTTAATTGCTGTAACTCTTAAGAAGAGTCCTTAGAAATCTCAAATAATTCCTTCGATTAACTTATTCCGATTTCCATGCAAAAGACATTCCAAATATTATTTGCATAGATGCTTGGTTTATTAGGAATATTTTCAATATATATCGATAGATATTCAAAAACGAGTATTGATGCCCAAAACTCACAATCTGAAAATTTAAATTCCAAATGAGGAGAGTCGGGAATTCTCTAGGTCAACACTTCAGTGTATTTCTGCTTGAACGATAAAAGTATTTGGAAGGGAGGAATGCGATTATGATGACATTATGTCAAATCCGCTATCCTTAATGGCTGTTTAAAGTCAGCCTGACGACAACACTTGCAATCTGTGTTTTTACTTAGTTTTAAGTTTCATAATTAAGAACTGAATAAAAAACGACGTCCGAAACATTGTCTTCTCCACACTAGAAAGGATTTCATGTACCACGCAAATTATTAAATTTTGTATCTTGAATACCGATTATGATTTCATTATCCAACTTCTTTCATCGTAAGATCATTCAATATTCATTGTTTTTGAATAGTCGTAACAAACAGTTAAAATATCGATATAATTTAAATAGAATGTTAATGTATTTTTGCATGAAAATTTTGTCGTTCTTAAAACTGATATAACCTGGAAATATACGATAACAAAATACTAATATTAGTCATTTCTTAAACAAAATGGCATGAGAAATTTCTTTCATAATAAAAACATATTACGAAGATGTTTGCGGTGTCATAGATAAAACACATAATACAACATTTACTTTGAATTGGTGAGAATAAACACATTCGGTTCTATGCACATTGTAGCACATTATTGTAGGGCATCGGCGTAATTTGGCCTCATTAGTCCACATTATTGGTCTCAATTTTTTTAAGTACATCTCCTTTCTTGACTAACCTTACCGATACATCATTGAGATGAACGAGTCCGATTTCCTCTACGAAAACAAGCATTTCTCAGATTCCTCTGTCGAGACCAAGAATCCCAATTCCCTCGAATAGAAAATGGCATTTTTCAGAATTACGATACCCAATATTTCACAAACAGGTTTCCTTTCAGACAACAATCTGGTCGAACCGGCCATCCAACCGGGACGAGATTAGAATAAAAAAATAAAAAATATTTTCTCATCTGAAAAGAATCTCTCCCCAATTTGTTTTGATTAATGCGATTCCATGCGGTGGACAGAGCGGCACTTAACAAAATGGCCGCTAATAGAGATACGAGATGGCGTCGAGAAAAAAAAGTGAGCATCGCACATGCGCGGGCCGAACAAAAGCGAAGCGGTCTGATGCCAGTCTGATTGCGACTGATTGGCCGATGCTGCGACCGCGATTGAGTTATGGAATCGACCTTTGGCTCTCGAGAGACTTCTAGATCGATCCAAGAAAATGAGGAAGTGTAGCCGCTCCTTTATAGGATAGTTGGTGGCTGTTCAGTTACATGCACGGGACTCTTAAAACGAAATGATACTGCACCAGTTGGAACGAAGGCAAAAGTACACGGTCATGATGTTGATGAAATAAAAAATATATTTTAATGCATGCTCCGTATTGTTTATTATCATCATTCACAGAAGTTTTTTTAATTAAATACAACGACAACTTTTTCTCGAGAGGCTCGACACGTCACAAATACAACCGTTCACAATAAAACGTTTCGACTTGTTTACTGGTAAACATCGGGTAAACGTTTTAGAAACAAATAAAAAAACTTCATACGTCACTTGGTTCTGAGTCATTATACACGTAATGAACGTAGAGAACATTGGAGTCAAGTAAGTCTCGTAAAAGATATTTTTTAAATATGAAACCTTAATTTTAAAAGTTTGAGCCGTCAATCATCATAAGCCTACTATTCCACAATTTCTGAAAAAAATAGCCTCACACTTAAAATATATTTTATACTTCNTGAAAAAAATAGCCTCACACTTAAAATATATTTTATACTTCAAAAAAATGTACGTTAATGTACCGCTTAAGTACTTGCACATATGAGTGACAAAGGAAAGGAACTTTTTTGTATTTGGACTTCTTTAGCTATCAATTTCAATGAACATTATTTTTTACTTTTATTTTATAATACTTGTTACCTAATACTCCCCGGAGATAAATTTTCAAAAATATTAATGTTTTATTTATTTGCCCATTTTCTTATTTTTGTTACAAAGACAACTAATAAGCAAGTGTGAAAACTACAAGAGAACTTGAGTCAACTAAGAGAAGTTCATCGTTCATCAATCAAAGGGAGAAATTGGGAATAAAGTGGCACAAGGTGAGAGAAAACAATAAAGAAAGAGCGATAAAGAGATTTTTAAAAAACAAATCCGTATATATTAGGACGGGCAATGTGATCATGAACTAGAGATGAACAACGCCGAAATTCCAAAATTGAAAAATATGACATAATTTCTACCGTTTAAGATGATTTTAATGAACTAATCATACGGCGTAAATTACAAAATAATATCGCAGAGAAAGACATTTACAGAACGCAGCTACTAATATTGAAAACTAATAGCATATGATTTGTATTGTCATGGTCATAAATTTCAAAATCTTTACTTTTCTCGACATATTCTCAATAATAATAATTATGATTATTATTTAGACTGTCTTCTCAACATAGCTGGTATTTCGGTACGCGTCCAAAGAAGTTCCACTGCATCTCCTTGAGAGAAATATTTAGGTGCACACTCTCCGAATAACATGAGCGGTCCCCGGAATGTCTATTTTTTGGACCTCAGACACAGTAGATAGGTCTTCCCTGGAATTTTCTGAAGATAGTCTTATATTTATTTCCTCACTGTTCCTGTGACTCCGATGATAATAATAGAGCAGACTTTTGTCTTCATTCCCCACATTCTTTGGCATTCTATAGCCAGGTCTTTATATTTGAGGATTTTCTTTGCCTCTTTGCTCACAACATTCATGTCGTTGGGAACAGAAACATCAATAACAAGACACTCCTTACTCTCCTTGTCCCTCAGAACAATGTCAGACCTATTTGCTTTGATTGTCCTGTTAGTAGTTAGTTCTTATTGGTTGGTCCCAGAGAACTCCATTTCTCATTGGAGTTCACAAAACTAGGTTCGTCTTCATACCAGTTATCTTTCACAGTGAACCCAAAAGCTTTACATATATGCCGATGTATACGTGAACAAACTCTGTTACGCTGTACTAAACACTCATTCTTAGCCAAAATGGGGCATCCTGAAACAATATGGTCGAGTGTTTCTTGGTTCTCCCTACATAGCCAGCACAGGCCATCTGTGTCCTAATGGATTAATTATAATTCATTTTATAATTTTTTATCTTGTAATCAATTTCAGGTGTCACAAATATATAATTTTCGTGCTCGAGATGCCGAGGTTCACTAATGTAAAGGAATATAAGTGTTCTACATGTCTCCCTGAACAAACTCGAACTTCAGAGTCGGCTCATAAAAGCGAATTAAATTACGCCAAAAACAGCTAGGGACATATTTGGTCTCCCGATATTAAACAGTCACTTCACGTAAGAAGTTCGGTTTCATTAAGAATAACCAAGAACTCCAGTATATCTTAAGAACTTGTAAGGAGTTCAGAATACGAAATTAAGGCACGTAGGCGAATAACGTTTTCTTGGAAACGCGTACAACGTATCAGAAGAATTTTGGATAATGATATGTTACCTTGCACGTTTTCAAAGAGAGAGGATAATTCATGCTCGCTAAACCCGTGTTATTCAATCGCACGGGGAATTAAATGAAACTAACATTCTGTACGATAATGTGAATTTAATAATAATAAAAAATATAATTATTATAAATTTAGTAAAAAAGCAGTTACAAACTGCGTGAGACCACGTGGAGGACAATAAACAATTTGCTCTTCGGAAGCAAGCAAGGGACCATCCCATCAATTCCGAACAAGGGCCCTAACGTAGAGGCCGATTTAATATTTTAGCACACCCCTAAAACAAGAATGAAAGAGTATTATTTTCATCCTAAGATAATATTTTATCCTAGTTTAATATTACTCGGCAAGACTTTTATTTGCTGGATAACACGACAAATACTACACTCGACAAATGTAAGTTTCACTCGTCTTCGTATTGAATATTAAATAATGTAAACAGAAAATCAGAGCAGTTATGAATAGTACATGATACATAGCACAACGGAGCATACACTCCTCATGCACACTACACTCATGGTTGATTACACCAACGAGCTCTGACGCGTCAGCAACACCATTTGTTAGGACTCGCGTAGTTCAGTAACATACTTATCAAATAAATGAGTCCAATAGCTTCTTTTCTTGATATAATTTTGAATTGCCGATATCTCGGTAAGGAAAAATTGAAAGATGAAATAACAAGAAATCATCAACACTTTCATTGCTTCTAAGTACAATACTCTTCTGTTGTGNCCGATATCTCGGTAAGGAAAAATTGAAAGATGAAATAACAAGAAATCATCAACACTTTCATTGCTTCTAAGTACAATACTCTTCCGTTGTGTGTTCGGTTACGCGAAAAGGAAACTGAAAAATTCTGGGAAAATGGCGAATTAACGTAAATTATGATGCCACACAATTATCGATTACTTTACCCCGGCCACATTAATTGTAGTTTATCTACGAAAAATGTTTAATCTAAAAAACTGTAGAAGGGGGAGGGAACGTTTGAGGCTTGAATTTTATATTTCAATACACTATGTCATAAACAGTCCATCTTCGTCTGCATAGTGAAATATGAGTAAATAATTAACGACCCTTTTTATCAGACAATTTATTTTTTAGAATTCAGTGGAAAAACATCACTAAGTAAAAAACAAAAACACTTCGAAATGTTTTTAAACACTCACGACGTTTCGGTTCCCATTGGCACCGAAACATCAAGTGAAATACATTTGCGAGTTCTGAAAAAATAAAACATTGTCTGCTAAAAAAAGGTAGTTAATTATTTACTCATTCTACTTCATAAAATTGGCAAGAAAGTGGCATTGTATTCGGGGGATATTTAAAATGACCTCATAGTTCTTGTAGTTTTGTATTTAATTCTGAAAAAACTACATATATGTTTTTATTTATTTATCGTATAATATAGATTTCTAGGGTGTTCCATTATGACGATGACAAACATTTCAAGGAACATTGTCGGCATTAGTTGAAATTAATGCTTCATTTTGACAATTATGATGTACAATCACGAGAGAAGGAATTATTTTTTCTTGGTTGGGAATAAACATAAGATGTCATAGAGGAGAAAATTAATCAAAAGGGGGAAATCCCCCAACTTACCCCCCTCTTTTTTTTAATACGAACCTTGTCTACTAATACACATGTCCGGGTTGAGATACGATACACGAGAGCATTATACGAACCCCGAAAGCGGCAGGCACTTTCATATTTGGTAATCTCTGGAAACTAATTTGGGAGCGATTAAGCCATTGGTTACTTCACTAATAACAACATTTTTCTTTTTTTTTTCTTGAAGAGTACCGTCATATAAATATGTACGCAAATGACCCCTAATTTATTCCTTCCTTTTCTGGGTACTTGAACGGAGTAAATCACACGTATCAAGAAGCATTTGTACGTTAGAGCATTAAAAAAAATATGTGATGATGATTTCTTCCTACTCCCACACGTAGAAAATGTCAGTCAGTCGTGACGTAGTCGTTGAATCTTCGTAAAAGTCGAAAAACGACGTCGGAACGATGTTGCCAACACGTACGCGCGTGACGTCGATTCCACATCTCAATAAAATCTTTTTTTTTTTTTTCGTATAACGGAGTCGTCTCGATTTCAAGTTTCGGGCGATCCGACGTCGGTATGGCGTCGCTTACTTGACGTCCGAAGTCGACTAAACGTCGGCGATTTCTGCGTGAACTATTATTTCATATCCTATTATACGGGTATAAAAGTAACGAGCAGTTCCACATTCAGCATTACAATTCTCAATACAATCGAATATATGTATCGTCAAAAACAAAAAAAATGTGTTGAACCCTCCCAAATTCTAGGGGGAGGGGTATAATTTTCCCTAAATACCATCGGTTAAAACCAAAAGTATATAGACACGAAACCTTAAATTCTATTCTCAAAAATTGTTTAAGGATGAAACTTTCAGAGAAACTTTTATCTATTCTCATTAGATAAAAAATAATTAGAACAGTTAATCACGAGTCATGGCAAAAACCATTAAAACAGCAAACCCTTAATTATAGCGCTTAAACTGAAGAGAGAAAAATCTTAAATTGCGTTGAATCATATCGCCAGGTACAATAATTTGTACATACAATGTAACATAATTTTCATTCAACATAACAAAATTAAAAATTAATTTAAAGAACTAATTGAATCTCTAGATTGACAAAAGATTTGTCTAGTTTTGCGACATATTATTTTTTGTTGAATAATTTTCTTAGTTTGTCCGAAAAGAAAAAGACACATTTCGTTGAGTCATTTTCTATATTAAATTTGTTGGACGTGCGATAGATTTGTATAAAGATTGCATCATAAATTACATGGGAATTTATTTTAAAAATTGCTCCCTTGCTAGCTTCATCCATGAGAGCACGTATAACTTAAAAGATGGTGCTATTAAAATATTAACCCTTCAAGTCATACATTTTCATTAAAAAATAACACGGGATATTGAAAAACAGTCATCAGATCACTCATACTACCATTATTTTCTTTGAACTATTGTCCTCCCCCTTAACATTCCCAACCTCTATGAAATCCTGATGGTATTCTTCCGTAGGACGTAGTTCATAAAATTCTGTACACAAGAGATTTCCAACCGAGGGGGAGCGAAAGGTTTTGTACGAGTTTGAATTTTCTTAAATTCAAAAAACAGTTTATTTCTATGACAATTCAAGACAGATTATGAGCATCAATTACTAAATATTCAGCAAATTTTTGTTGTTTAGAATGTGTGTAATGTACTGAATTATAATATAGAACATTCATGAATTTGATGCTTGATACTCGTTCCTGTGAATTACTTCGAAGAAACTGTGTGTGAGTAGTTTAAGTAAAAGAATTTAAATATTTTTCTTTTTTTGTCTATCTAGCTTTAAAATAAAACAAATGTAGGACAAAATACACATTTCACAAATTACACATTAAAGAAAATGAGGGGAGGCTTCCAATTCGTCAGTTAT